>ML812498.1:190037-200994 GCA_009831015.1 Picea engelmannii
TCTGCCCTTATTATCTCTATATCTATGCATAAAATGGAAATTTGATTCTTAACTGAATTGAAATCCTAATTCTATCTAGAAGGTAAGAAGGAAACCTGGCTTCGGAGAACCCCCCTCTAGTGGTCATGTGGCTCTTCACTCACGTATTAAATATTTTATCCTCCTCCCTCAAGCATCCTTTAAAATCATTCAAAAACTATGCAAGAAATCTAAGCTAAAAATCACTTCCTACCGTTTGCAACTCCTCGACAACGGCGCCAAAATGTTGTGCTACTTATATGTTTAGTATCATGCACTCATTAATTATCAATCTGGGATTTGTAATCAATAGATTTACAAGACACCAGTAAGAAAGGTAATTCTAATGTCACGAGTATAGAACTATTCTAGATTATGCATGATGGAAACAAAGTAAACTAGCAAATGAAAACACACTTTGCTTGTCTTTCACAGAGAGGCTATGTAATCCATTAAGGCACATGAAAGCATGATATGGATTTATTTTGAAAAATCAACTCCTCTATCTGACCCAGGAAGATAATCATGCAATCACACTCTGAAAAGGGAATCATACATCAATCATCAAGACATAACATGGGCAATTTAATAATCAATATACTGGGTATGTTGTGGTTCACAATATTCTATTGTGAACTTCACTAGTTCTTTTCCAAATACGTTTGACTATTGCTGTCAACATACATGTCCATTAGGAAAAATCAAATTCATGCAAAATAGAGTAAAATAAAGATATCTAATAAATCATATAATCGAAATCCTAGACTGAACTATACTGCTATCATCTGAAAGAATCAAGATTCAACTAATATCATAATTATGCTACTGAAATAAAATGCTAACACTAATCTACAAAGATGCTGACCTTTGTTGGGCGGTGGGCCCTTGTCGCTTCAATAGGTCAGCGACTGGAGTCTACAGTAAGCCTTCTTTCAATCCACACATTACTCTTACTCAAACTTCGGAACATAGAATTAAACTATGCTAACAACTCAACTCACATTCATTCATAAATGATCAAGACATGGAGATAAATGACGTCCTTCTATTAAAATTCAACTCAGAATATGTTATACAATATCTAACGCTGCTTCACATGTTGTGTTATGCTATCTCTCTACTACCTCCACCATCCTTTCCATGACTATTTAAATAGTCTTAGTCATGAAACACAAGGAGGTGAAATTTTTGGCAGATCAATCAATTGTCAAATTTATATATTCGGTTACATATTTTAAGCTTCATCTTCATGACATGAAGTGTATGAGGATGAAGAAATAAAAAAACTAGCTTAGCATATCCTTGCTAGAGCTTAGATGATTCAACAAACATCCAAAAATTATCTTGGGCACGATATGGAGCTAAACTTGGTATATTCTACTTCTTGTATTGGTACTAGATCATGACAAGTGAGATTCAGTAAATGGTATTGGATCTGAACAACACGCAAGTGGTTGGTACCAGACTAGAACAGTCTGCGGCCGTTGGAACCAGATCGCGATAGTGAATGGTTCGGTATTGGATCTTAATGGAAGGTGCTCTTGGTACCGGATTCAGACAGTGAAAATCTGGTGCATAAGTACCGGATGGATGAGATGATACATAAATGTTGGACTCATCTAGAGGTCAAAGGTTACACGTGGCAATTTAAAACATTAGTACATGAAACATTTAGTCTCCTAGCTCAATAAACCACAAAATGCATGAATTCAATTATACTTTAACTTATGACCTCATCAATGGCTAATGGTAGTGTTCTTTGTCATTTATCCAAGCTTAGGTAGGACAAAAAGGTATAAATGAGGAGTATAATAGGATAGTGGGGATGTCAATTTAGAGGCTCAACAGACATGCTCAAAAAACTTTTGATGATTTAAAATCCTCCCTATCCAACGCCCCTTTGATTAATCCCCCAGACTATGATCTCGATTGCATCCTCTACTTATCAGTCTCTGTTGTTTTAGTCGTAGGATTCCTTGTACAATTAGGGGATGGTGGGCGTGAACATGTGATTTACTACATTAGTAAAAACCTTCCAAGGCCACCCTTAAAGTATAATCACGATGAAAAAATCTCATTAGCATTTGTCCTCGCAGTTGTCCTCATCATCCAACAATACCTCACTAAAGGCACCTACATCATGGCCTCTCCCAAAGGCTACCCTCTCAATGAACTCATCAATGGGTTGTACTTGAAGAATTTTTATGCCCAAGCATAGCCACCCTACCTTAGGTTTCTCTTCATATGCATTTGTAGAGATTTTAGTCTTCTTTATAGTCACCACTCCTCATGTCTTATCTATCACCTGTGTTATTGACAGATTCATCATCCATCAGCCTACCACATTGGTTACGTTGACGGTGCCAGCCATTGTACCTAGAATATTTCTTCGGCCTCTTGGGCCCTTTATACCCCCTCACATATACTACTCCATTCTAGTGGCATATTCTTAGGCCTGACCACCAACAAAAAAGATGAATATGATGTCTTCATTGGCCTCCTCACCGAGGCCAGTCACCGCCACATTCATCACCTTAGCATTCTATTAGATTCCCATCTTGTCATCCTGCAACTCAAAAACGCGTATCATGTTCACGATCCTTGCCTCTTCCGCAAATACCTGCAAGTTAAACTCCTATATTGCAACTTTGATTCCATCACATTTACACATATTTCAAAAAACCTCAATCAAGTAGCAGATCACATGGCTAACCTAGTATTAGATTGACATTTATCACATTAAAAACACCATACACACAACATCATACATTTGTCAACAGATAGCAATAGAGATCATATATCATAAAAACAAAACATAAAGACAAGAATGATCAATATATCCATCATATATATCATAATGGTCATCAATGTTTTACAATATATATATATATATATATATATACAACTGCCCATAGGCTCATGAATCTCATCATCCCTATAATTATAAATATGAGTATCAAATACCCTATAAAAAATTGGGCAACCAAACCCGTACATATCAACTAATCACTCAAGGTTCCCCTAAATATCCCCCCCCAGGTCCTCTGTCAGTTGGAGGTGCCCCACCATTTGGGGTCCTCCAGCTCCAGGAGGCAGTCAACTAGTCATAACTGCCCCCACCATTGCTTCTCTATGGATCAATGCCTCCCACTCTATTGGTACCCCCACACACTGGTCCAAGACCTCATCGTCTTGGATATGGGCCCATACGCCCTCAAGCACCCCCTGAATAACCTGCTCGAACCGTCGGTGCAGATCCTCTAGCATTGCCTCAATGTCTCCCTCTGGCTCTCCTCACGACCCGACACCGACATCATCTCACCGAAGTCTTTGTCCATCCCTCGACACTGCACTCTCTTATCGAGATGGCTCCCGAACGACCTCGGCCTCTCTCCCTTGGGGTCCAACATCTGCAAAAAAACATAGATATAGTGTCAGCATCAACATACATTTTTGATCAATGCTATATACCAAACTCAAAAAAAAAATAACAGATACAACACATACCTCTATGGTCCCAGTCCTCCCCAGGAGGCAGTACTACCATGTTGACGTCCTATCTATAATTCATACTAGCGCATGGATACATGAGAATCACCTATGGCATCTACCGCCACACTCAAGAAACCATGGTCGTGAAGTGATGGCCACCCTCCCCCCGTCCATGTTGAGCCAATACATACACCCACTGCATCAATCACGATTCTCACTACTACAATGGCTCCAACAGAATCTACGGGCGCAATAGAGGCACCCTCTTAAAAAACTAGGCCACCAAAACTAACCCAAATGAAAAATCACCGTAATTGGTACGCTGACACCAGTTCAGCTGTGACACCATTCGAGTATTGTTATAACCCTAAATTACACCACACATGCTTACCTGGCATCAGGCCAACTCATATCCCTTCTTTTCCAAAACTCTGCTGAACAACTCTTTGAAAATCCTCTTGTGTCAAGGCCCACGCGCCCTAACCCATTACTGCACGCATGTGCACACTGGCTGACTCACTACAGCCCACGTGTACCTAACAAAGCATGAAAAAAAGAAAGTTGCCGATGGAACAAAAAACTATGGGTCAGTTAACTGAAACTCCCAGCCATGCATGGCCGAGGGTTCATCCAAAACCCTAGC
The DNA here is from genome assembly GCA_009831015.1 of Picea engelmannii. NCBI lineage: Eukaryota > Viridiplantae > Streptophyta > Pinopsida > Pinales > Pinaceae > Picea > Picea engelmannii. The sequence continues at coordinate 194,191 of ML812498.1, forward strand.
TCCTTCTAGCCTATAAAAGAAGGGGTAGGGGTACCATTTGGAAGGAGGAAAAAATATAGCGAAGAAACTCTACCCATTTACATAATCCATTGTCCCAACCCTTTAGCCTTTCCTCATGCCAAAGGAGATTTAACACAAAGTAGTTGGAGGACAAAAGAAGAGGATCCCAGGATCAGGTTCAAGGAGCGGTGGCCGGTCTCAACTTTGTTTGTAAGTTGATTCACTTTCAGTAATAAAAAGAATACTTTTCCTGTCCCAATGCATGAATTGTCTATGATTTGGTTAATTTATGCTTGATTTCTAACCCTTGAGTAGAGAAGTAGCATGCATTCATAGTTGTTATTTGTCTGGAGTGCAGGTCATCTGTGGAAGGAGTAGCGCAAGCAAGTGATCAAAGTGCAACAGAGGATCTACATCGAACGTCAGTAATAAGGTTGGTGGTCCTTTTCCATGCATTTACTGTGAAACAGGGGTTTAAATCTTGGGTTGTAGGTTAAAAAGTAGTTTCTTTTCGGTCAAAATCTGCATGCAAGTTTGACCCTAGTTTGCTAGTCCATAGGGTATTTTTCCCAACAACAGAATTGACGACTCCACTGGGGATAATACTCTTTAGGGTTTCTGGATTTATTTAAGGTTTTTGGGTAGTTTAAATATTAGGTTTTCTGTTTTTCTTTGCTTGTCTTTTTCTGTAAGGTTTGAGCTAGAAGGGAGCCTGGTTCTTCATACTAGTTTTCCCTGACTTTTTCTTGACGTTAGTTGTCAGGACACACAGAGGTACACGCGGCCTGCACACGTGTACCCGCGCCCTATCCTCTTACAACCCATGTGTGAATGCTCGCTGTAGAGATAGCAGTAGCGCGTAGGAGTTCAGAGAAATTTAGAGGCAGTCCTCCTCTTCCCTGTCAGAATTATACATTCTCAGGGGGTTTTCTGGAATCCTGTCTGAGTCTTGCTGATTCACAGTCCTATCTTAGATTGCTTTTTTCGCCTTATTATTCCTTGCATTATTTTTATTTTCTATTAGAAAGATCATCCAAACCTTCAAGGGACCTTGGTTATCAATACCAGAGGACTTTTCCTGGTTTGGACTGCCTGTTTTAATTTTTGTCTTAGAATTTAGACATACACGCGGCCTATACAAGGTCAGACTGCGTGTACACGCTTCCTGTTTCTGCTCAGCACATGTTTGCACGTGTGCCATTTTAGTGACAGTGGCGTGCTTGGTAGGATACTTTTCATTCAGGGTGAGGCAGTCATCCCCTCCTTTGATGAGAAGTATTCCTCTCAGGTGTTTGAGTCTAGGGTTGAACAGTCAGTAGGTTAGGTCATCTTACCCTTAGCCTGTTTTTTCTCAGTTAATATTTGACAAAAAAAATAAAAAAAATTGTAGTTTTTAGACAAGCGTGAGAGTCTTTGTTTTTTTTATTTCCATTGTGTGATTCTTTACTTTGATTCTTTGCGATCTACGCTTTAAGCCAGAATTTGTTTTTCTTGGTTTTTTGCTTGTTGGTATTTTCCCATTTTTTCTTTACTAGCACTTAAATAAATAAAAAATCTCTTTTCATTTTCCTCTTTGGTTGAAAGGTGTGTTTCTGCATCATTAGCTAGGGAAAAGTATTTTGTTTCGTAAGTTTTTGCAGTTCACTTTGATCATAAGTAGCTCGTAGTCGAGCGAAATTCCTTTAAGTTTGCTGTATAAAATCTTAGAAAAAAAAAAAAAACTTTCTTTGTGAAAAGTTGTTGAAATTTTGCATTTAGTAAAAGTCTTTTGTTTCCATATTTTTTCATTCATTTTTTCTTTCATATTTACACATCATCAGTTTCACCTTCATACCCCTTGAAGTAAGAAAAATCCTTAAAAGCAATGCTAATCTTAAAATCTACTAGACTTTTATGTTTGTAGGGTTCACAAACTAGTTTAGGATTAGGGCCTTGAATTAGGTTGGAGAGGAAAGTCTTCAAGGCCACTCAAAACCAAACATTAGAGTTTGAGGTAGGGAGTGTTTAAGTCCAGTTTCATGGAAGTTATCCGAGAACCCCCTCTAACACAGGGGATAAACACGAGGTCACGTGCGGAAAGGTAGCAGAGATAACCCCTCCAAAGCCGGACCAATCGTAGTGGAGAACACATATCGAGGGCTTGTTTTGGGATTCTGTCGTTTGCATTTTCCACGTGGCTTCGTGGGTCTCAAATCCATTTGAGGTCCTCAGTTGTATTTTGTACCATTTTCTCTCGATACCCTTGACAAGTTTCGGGCTTGATACCCTGCTCATTGTGGTCTACCCGACTTTCGATTGTACCCGCCTAGTGACTATTCGCGTGCTGGCAACCTAGTTGCCAATATTTTTAGGGACATACACAGGTGACTGCGGGGGTATAATGCAGCACCTAGGATAGACATCAGGCCATGATTTGCAGAGTATACCCAGAGGGTGCTTCCATATTCGATTTTCACTTGCATCGGTAAGTTTCTCTAGTGTTGGTTGTTGTAACTGTTCTTCCAAATAGTTTAGTGATTGCTTGTCTTATCTCTTAGGGGCTTCTTTTTCGTGTGTGTTACTTTTGAACGTGTAGAATCCCATATAGTGTCTTGCATTTTCTCACATAGTGGAGGATCCTAAGCTCCACCAGTCACGAAGGCTTCTTGGCCTGCCGCCGGTTACACTGGAGCCACCCCCGCCATCATTAAGGCGGAAGCTAGACCAACAAGGGTCTTTTGAAGTGACCGGGTTACAAACCTTTGTGCCCCAACAACTCCTGGAGGAATCAACCACCAATATTGGCTTAGTTGAAACCCCAACCACTGATTTCTTGGCACCATTTATTGTACCGATCCAATTTCATGAACGCCAATCAGTGCCTCACATAGCTATGGAAACAAACGTTGTTAGTTCTTCTGGGAATTCTTCCATTCCCACCACAGTTGCTACCATAGGAGAATCATCTCCTAACTTACCTTCATCGGTCCGAGCCACCATGGTCTCGGTCGTAACTACGTCGCACAGTGGACCGAACCCGTCTATGGTGGCGGTCACAAACCCCTTCACACCTAGTGTGACAGGCCCTCTATTCTCATACGACATGCCTAGTTCAGGTACAAGTCCTGCACTAACCTACTCCACTTTATAGACTTTGGGTCTGGGGGCAGGGAGCTCTAACGCTCCTCTGCAAGGTCAACTTGGGGGAACTCCTGTCCCTTTTAATGCTTTTCCTTACGTAGGAGGTCATATCCCTCCTTCGTCCCATTCGCTTGGTGGACCGCATCAACAGTCCGTCAGACAGCCTATACACGCTAGTTTATTTGGAGCAGGGAGTCAAGGAACACCTGCGCATAGTATGCCGATAGGTTCAACACCGTTTTCTTGGAATGGGACGTTTGGTAACAACACTTTCTCATCAACCGCTTTCCCATCTGGGGGCAATCCCATTTTTGGACAATCTACTTCTGCGCAGGGTACTATTCCTGCGCAGGGGGCACATATAATAGGACCTTGGAACTCAGGGCAAGGATCCGTTCCCTCCTCTGGAATTTCGTTCTGGGGTAATTATTTCCACAATCAATGGAACCCTAGACAGACTACTATGCCTCTCCCATCAGGACCAGCATGGGGTAATCCTTCCCAAAGTCCTTCGAACACGATGCATGCCCAACACCCTATGTCCTTTATGGGAAATCAGTCGATGATGTCTCCACAGATGCAAAATCCTTACGCTGGTCAAGGCCATGGTTTCTACCAAAATCCGGGCTAGTAGCCAAACGTTTCCTGGCAACCAGGTGCCAATCAAACTCTAGGACCCTTTTCCCCAGGCTATCAGCAGCAACCCAAACTACCATTCTTGGCGACTTTACACTTGCCAGATTTGACAAGGTTGTTAAATGATCCTATTTGTCATGATCCACGTTGGCCCCCTATGCCGACGAAGTTTCCTTCAGACATTCCAAAGTTCGAGGCCAAGCCTAATGAAGATCCAGGTGATCATGTGACTACCTTAAATGTTTGGTGTTCATCTAACTCATTGAAAGATGACTCTGTATAGTTGTGATTGTTTCAACGCACTCTTATTGGGAGTGTCGCGAAATGGTACATCGAGCTCGATCACTCAAGATACTCTTCTTTTGGCGAACTGGCGATGGCCTTCCTTAACCATTTCCAGTTACTTGTGAGATACGACACTGGAATAGAGTTTCTCGCCAATTTCAAACAAACAACAGTGGACCATATCTCTGATCATATCCGAGAGTGGAGATGTCGGAAGAGTCTAATTAAGGTACCAGTCCCACCAGCATTCCTGCTTGAGTGGTTCCTTAAGTCTTTGGTCCCCCAGTTGTCCAAATACGTCGAAACCTCCGAAGTTTTCTCCGAAGAAGATGCCATCATGAGGGCTCAACAGTTTGAGCTCATCTATTCTCAGTCTTGTTTATTATACAACATCTTTCCAGATGCGCCACGTTTGATACTGGATAAGACTAGACAGAGAGATGGACCACATGCCGATGGTATTGTTGGTTCAACACAAACAAAGCCTGCTGAGCAATTGACAAAACAGTTGCAACAGTTATCCATACAACACACAGCGGCTAGCCAAACTACTGCTTTGGCTGCTCCCCCTACCCAAACATCAGAAGTACACTCCGTGCAGTCGACTAACCCAAAGCCCCCCCAACAGCCTGAAGGGAAGAAAAAACAATGAAAGAAGGGTAAGGGGGATAAAAAACCCATTGATAATACTGGAAGGGACAACACGGAAAAATGGAAGGCGAGGTATTCGTGCAACTTGTGTGCAGAGGACCGCCTGACCCATCTTTGTCCTCGACTTGCAGAGGCCCAAAAGTTTGTCACACATAAACAACAGGCAGTGTTAACTAATCCATTTCAACATGGGAAAAATATAACTCAAGCCTCTGCAAGCACGAAAGGGGGCAGTCAAGGACCCCCTCTGTCTTCGAACAACCCCACAAATGTATATATGGTGAAAGGTGATGCTTTTCTACCAACTAGAGCACATGTCTATAGTCAACCAAGCACTTCTGAGAAGGGTAAAGAAGATGATTTCCAATCTCTTCCTCTACAGATTGAGAAGACGTTGGGAGAAACAATGAAACGCATTCCAAAGGGTGCATTTAAAAAATATTCTCACAACCCAAATGCAAGGGTCGCCCAAAATTACTCTGTGGTGGAGGATTTATTACAAACCCCTTGTGCGATGTTTGCTTTGGAGGTCCTCCAAAGTTTCCCTGCTCAGAGGAAAGCATTGTTAACCGCTTTGGGCTCTACTGAGACTTGTCATCTGGGCACCATCATGTTAGATACAACCGACTTAAAACCTCATCTGCCTTACCACATAGCATTTCAGATAGTAGTGGCTCATCCCATGGAAAATTTTACACGAAATATCTTCCTCACGGTGGTCGATGAGGGAGCCTCGACATGCGTTATGTCGTTAGCATGTTGGAAGGACATTGGCCAACCCACTTTTTCTCCATCACCTACTCTCCTCACTGCCTTTGATGGTCATTCTTTCTGACCACATGGCATCGTTCCTTCTTTCCCTGTGCAGTTAGGAGAGAAAACTGTGTGTGTCAAAGTAGAGGTAGTCGATGCTCCCCTCGACTATAACCTCTTGTTAGGACGTAGTTGGAATTATTCTATGCAAGATGTGGTTGCTACAATGTTCTGAGTCTTGTTGTTTCCACACAAGGGCCGGATAGTGACCATCGATCAACTGTATTTATCCATACCTGACCCAGCTTTGGGGGCATCCAGGGTCCCCATGATTGATAATCCTCAACCAGGTGTCGTTAACGTAGGAGTTGGTTTGTGCCCATCCTTGATGGGTACCTTCGATTAGCCACCTCCTCATGACGATGTCAAATTTATATCTAATCACCATAAGGTTGAGATTTTTCAAGTTTTGTCATTTCGCACGACTTACTTTGAGGACCCTTGGATTCTTCTTTCCCCATCAGCCACGATGGATGAGACAGGGCACTCAGGCATGTCCATGCCCTTATCGGCCACTGAAGTAGCGTACTCTTTAGTCCAGCAAGCTTCAGCTAGCCTTGATCTGACTCCTGCACAAGAGTTAGATCCACTTATAGAGCGTATTTGGGCTCAGGGTTCTCTTGCTAACGTCGATTCGTTAGACTTAGTCTTGCCTTCTGACGAAGCAGTAATCGAAACAATGACTAGTCTGGACAAACCTTGGGAATATCTTCATCACAGATCATACTTTCTCCCAGAGTTAAGCCGAATCGAAGCAGGAGAATTCACCGTTACCATGACGGGAGATCAACCATGTCCTATTAACCTCTTAGCTACACAGGAAATTTATGCTGAGTGCAATATGGCGACTATCGCTGAAACTATACCCATCAACATCTCCCGAAACCCTGGCGTCATAGACAATGTTTTCGTCAGAGCATACAACTCCCCCGAGGAGATGCCAGACATCGATCCACAAAGAGTCTATTATGAGCTAACTTTGTTGTTTTTCAAGCTTGATTTGAGATCCAAAAACAACATCCGGCGAGACTGCATTTATGCTTTTCGATCTCATCTGGATTAACTGAGAAAAGTAACCATTATGGAGTCTTCTTTAAGCCCTTTTCAGACTCCTTAAAGATGAAAAGATTGTTGAGTGACCTTATTTCTTCACACTCGTTAAATTGGTCCAGAAGAACGTTCCTTACACGGGTCTTCTTTTAAGCCCTTTTCAGACCCTTTAAACATGAAAAGATTGTCGAGCGATCTTGTGGCCTTTCACGCTCATTAAACTGAAATTTGAAGTCACGTCTTTCCGGC
>ML812499.1:30178-48131 GCA_009831015.1 Picea engelmannii
TTCCTTGATCACATGTATAGACTAGGTATTGAATATATTAATCTGCATTTGTTGTGATTGGTTTGTGTTGTTGTGATTGGAACGACACAAGAGCATCGGAGCAAGGCTTGGAACAACAGAGATATAAGGAGAGCGTTCATAAGTTATGTCCACCATCCATTTCTCTTAGTTCATTCAATAGCTAGATCTAGGGAAAGAGTAGTATTCTATCACGTTTTGTTCCAGATCCAGGTGGATCTGGGGAGATTGGTCTGTGTCCGCACTCACGAATTTATCCTTAAACAACTCCATTCTGGCCTTAGCCCCTCCTGGCTATGCTTTGGTCCATGCAACCTCCTCTTATATGACCGCAATCATACTCCTTGTCGGGATTCAGGGTTTCGCGACCCTCGATGTCACGAACCTCTGTCCTCACAATCTCCTAATCATCGATCTGTCGATACAACACTTTACGTGTTAGCCATCCTGGCTAAGCTCTTGGCCCATATGATCACTATCCCCTGTGACTGATGTCTTATTCCCTTTCGGGGTCTCGGACATTGCGATGCTGAAATGCGTAAAACATTTGTCCATGGGACTCCCGATATCCCAATTCACGATTTCCCGATGTGGCTCTCCTATCAGGACCTTTTATGAAGTCCTCGATCATTGCCACACTTCCCCTCAAGATGGAAGGTCCACATCCATTTTGCGATTTCGTGACTTCTGATGTCCCGAGTGCCTCGTCCTCAGGACTTGTGAAATGCCGAAATCCGATGCGCCAATTCGACCTTCTATCGGGACTTTCCCCGATAATCTGGATATTTTCCATGTGTCCCCAACTGATGGACGACCCTGATCCAATCTTGCTATTTCAGAATTTTTGATACCTCAATGACAGAAATTCCCTATCAACTCAAAACCTTGGTAGCCGATATACCTACGGGTCGCTCGATCTCCACCACGTGTCTCCTCAAACAGATGGTCCAGATCTTTCCCGAGACTTTTCCTATAGAAATTCTTGATCTCTTGTCCTCATGACTCCCGATTTCACAAATGTCGATATCTCGATACCTTTCAGGAATTCTGCCTGGCATGAGAAGGGTTAAACCTCATGCACCTCCCGTCCGATCTGACGACTGACGGGATTTTTGAATGAGATCCAACGACTGTCGATCTCCCCCTTCTATATGCTTGCTCTGGTGCTACCTAGATGTAGAAACCAATGGTCCAGATATCCTTTTCCAACCGATCTGACGGCGACTATGCTCCCTCCTAAGCTTGCGCACTTTCTTCCTAGCATTGGAAGAATTCACCAAAACTCAAAGGCCTCAACCTTTATCCTCTTTCTCTGCGAGCTCCATGAATTCGAGTCCTTGCCTACGCTCTTCGACGATGTTATTCCTCCTGGGCTTGTTCCTTTCGCATCCTTGAAGGATTATTCAACTCATGCACCTCTGTAAGGTATTCGCATGCACACAGTGCTATCCTCCTGAGATTCTCAATCGCTCAAACCCCTAAGGGAATAAATCCTTCTCCTTTCTCCCACAGATGGAGAAATTGGATGCCCACCTGGCTATCCTTTGCCTCAAGCAACCTCTTGCTGAGTCTGCAGGGTGTTCAACAACCCTATGAAGATCCCTCAGTGGATTCTTCTTCAATTCACAGAACTCAAAGAGTTCTCTTCTCTCTGTGCCTGTCTGCACAATGCCTCAATGCCCACCTGGCAGAGTGTCTTCTCCCAGAACATCCAACAATTTTGTCTCTTCTCCCTGTGCCTATCTGCACATTGTCTCTATGCCCTCCTGGAAGAGTGTCTTCTTCTAGAACTTCCTGTAGTTTTGTCTCCTTCTGCGCACCCTATTCACCTACTCAATGCCCACTTGGCAGAGCTCTCAGAATCCTTAGTGATTTTGGTCGTCCTTAAGAACTCACAACAAAGTTCTTCTCAATGCACCATTGTGCATATTATCAATGCCCACTTGGCAGAGCTCCATAGAATCCTCAGTGATTTTTTCTGCAAATATATCTCTCATACACAACCCTACCTCCTGAGGTGTTCAACAAACTCATAGGTCTTTTCCTGAGTTGTTGATTTTAGTTCTTGTGCCACAACACGTCTTTTTCTGAACCCACAGAATTCAGAAGTGCAAACTCTGTGCACGGCTATCAGAACCTATAATGTTCTGTCACACCCTCCTAGTGTGAAGCCTCAAAGACCGTCACCTGAAATCAGACACACTCCTACAAATGAAAACCTATAGTATACATCTACAACACAAATGAACACTCACAGACATTCATTCAACACAGAATCCATGCAGGAAAAACTACTTTTGTTTTTATTAAAAATGGAAAATGCATGTTTGTACAATGTGTTCCCGAGCACGACCTGTAAAAAGGTCTCGGCTCTTCTCTCTTCTTCTCTACTCACAGATTCTCTCCAACTACATCAGCACACTTCCTCCACTAACTACTAAAGAGATACAACTCATCTTTTTACATGAGGAGGCTCTTCGAGCTCTTCCCTCCAATCTACCTACCCTATTCAATTACATTGAATGGGTTGTCTAGTCTAGCATCAGATCTAGATATCAGCCTTACAAAACATTAAAGGCCTATCTATTCTACGCTTGCACAAAGGAACGACTCTATGGCTCAACAGCCTAAGCATTAATTACATTCAATTCTAAAATCAAAATGAGGATTGCGCCTCTCTTCAACACGCGATTTGAATTTGCTGACGTGGCTAGCTGGCTGGCTGGCTAATGTGGAGAGATGCTCCTGCATCATACTCCTCAGATGCAAAATTCATGAGCTCCTGCTCATGAGCTTCCCATCTCTCAGCTTTTGAAATCCTCCTGGATCCCAAATAAACCTCTGGAGCTGTTCATCTGCTCCATCTCCTTGTTGCTACTGCTGCTTCTGTGCTGTTGTTGCTGCTTCCTTCTCTCTACTCAGTTGCTCCTCGCTGGCAGTCCTTTCTGAACTTAACATCAACTCTCTAATCTCCTCGATCGCTACATCCAACTGCTCCAGTGGTTGGTCCTATTTTTGCAGTCTCCCCAGCTGCAAAATTTTTCGGCGCATGGGAAGATCGATGTGACCTCCCAAGCTTTCTTCTTCATATTCATCCGTGGCCTCAAGTTGCCACTCTGCTTCAAACTTCAGCTTTGTAGTCTCCCTTTGACTGACTTGTTGTTCAGTCACCTTCTTTGATAGCTCAACTTTTGCCAGTTCTCCTGCTGGCTCTGGATTGTTCAACCAATCCTCCAGCATCTCCAACTCCACCTCCCATGGAGTGAGAACTTTATCTTCTACTGTCAGCTTCAGTGCCACAACTTCTTTAGCTTCCTGGTTGAATATGTTGAGCCATTCCTCAAAATTCTCATTTTCTTTCTCTTCTTGGGCATCTTCCAAAGTCTGTTCCACTACCTTCATGACAGTCTCAGTTGACTATCCTCCTGTTGTTGCTGCATCTGCAACACAGATTTCTACCTCCTCCTGGGAAAGTGGTAGGAATATCTGAATTCCCCCAATAATTAGAAGATTCCTCATATCTTCCTCCTCTGTCAGCTGCACATGCTGATCCAAACTCATCTCTGAGTTTATGAGACCCTCAGAAAGTCTCGAATTCTCATCTATGCTCACCTGGCAGTCTGAGATGCTTCCGCTGCCCTCCTGGCAGTCTTTGAGATCCTGCAATGACCTCATTTCATTACCTAGTTGGCAATGTGAAGTTCCCTGGCTGTCCTCATGACAGTCTGTGAGATCCCGCAGTGATCTCAACTCTTTGCCCTCCTATCAAACTGAAATTTCTACTCTTCCCTCTTGGCAGTTCTTGAGATCTTCAGCTGATCTCATTTCACTGAGATCTCTCCCAGTCTCTGGTTCACATATCTGAACCATCTCTTCTTCTGGTCCATCGAGTTTTTCAGCATGCCTCAACCATCCTTTCAACAACCTACGATGTCTTCTAGCCATCAACTCTTTGACTGACCATTTTGCTTTTTCCTTCCTCATGGGCCATTCATATACCCACCGTGGTTTGGCATTTTGTTGCATCCACAATGCAAGATTTTTTACATCCACCCTTATTTCAGCGAGCTCTTTATCCATTTCTACAAGATTTTCTTCTTTTCTCTTCCTCCCAGCATGCCTATGGCCTTCAATAACCATGGTGTTGTCTTTGTCTGCTTTCCTAGCAAACCTGTTGCTGTCACTCTGCACTAAGAGTGTTTTAATCTTCATCCTATAGTCCTCCTGACTGCTTATGGACTATTTCCTACCTGCAAACAAATCCTTACAGAGTCTCGAGTGCTTTGTATTCTTCCTTTTCCTCCCTGCTTCACTTGAAATATACAAGTGAAGTTCCTGCTCTGATACCACTTGACGCAGTAAGAAACAACCACCACCTCGTCGCACTCCTACTCACAGGATTGTTCAAGTTTCCCTTTGAGCTAAATTGGCTCATTCGATTCCCTGCTGGAATATATGATGAAAACCCAATCCACAGGTCCTTCTCTTTTCCTTGTCACGGCCTCTGCATGTGCCTGTGACCTTTTCCTGATTTAATTCTGGGTTTCAGGGTTTCATGATCCCCGACGTCAAGAGTTCCTATCCTCTTGAACTCTCAAAATCTGATTTTCCGATGCACTCCCTTCCGGCCTTAGCCCCTCCTGGCTATGCTCTGGTCCATGCGAACTCCTCTTATATGACCGCAGTCATACTCCTTGTCAGGATTCGGGGTTTCGTGACCCTCAATGTCATGAACCTCTGTCCTCACAATCTCCCAATCACCGATCTGCCGATACGAAACTTTATGCATTAGCCCTCCTGGCTAAGCTCTTGGCCCATATGATCACTATCCCCCATGACCGATGTATTATTCCCTTTCGGGGTCTTGGACATCGCAATGCTGAAATGCGTAAACACTTTGTCCATGGGACTCTCGATATCCCGATTCACGATTTCCCGATGTGGCTCTCCTATCGGGACCTTTTCTGAAGTACTCGATCATTGCCATGCATCCCCTCAAGATGGACGGTCCACATCCATTTCGCTATTTCGTGACTTTTGATGTCCCGAGAGTCTCATCCTCAGGACTCGTGAAATGTTTAACTCTGATGCACCGATTCAACCTTCTATTGAGACTTTCCCCGATAATCTAGATCTCTGCCACGTGTCCCCAACTGATGGATGACCCTGATCCAATCTCGTTGTTTCAGAATTTTCGATACCCCAATGACAGAAATTCCCTGTCAACTCAAAACCCTGGTAGCCGATATACCGACGGGTCGCTCGATCTCCTCCATGTGTCTCCTCAAATGGATGGTCCAGATATTTCCCGAGACTTTTCCCATAGAAATTCCCAATCTCTTGTCCTCATGACTCCCGATTTCACAAACGTCGATATCCCGATACTTGTCGGGACTTCTGCCTGGTGTGAGAAGGGTTAAACCCCGTGCACCTCCTGTTCAATCTGATGGCTGACGGGATTTCTGAATGAGATCCAACGGCTGTCGATCTCCCCCTTCTATATGCTTGCTCTGGTGCTCCCTAGATGTAGAAACCAATGGTCCAAATCTCCTTCTCCAGCCGATATGACAGTGGATGTGCTCCCTCCTGAGCTTGCACACTTTCTTCCCAGCCTTGGAAGAATTCACCAAAACTCAAAGGCCTCAACCTTTATCCTCTTTCTCTGTGAGCTCCATGAATCCGAGTCCTCTCCTACGCTCTTCAACGACTCTATTCCTCCTGAGATTGTTCCTTTTGAATCCTTGAAGGATTCTTCAACTCATGCACCTCTTCAAGGTATTTTCATGCACACAGTGCTGTCCTCCTGAGCTTCTCAACTGCTCAGACCCCTAAGGGAATAAATCCTTCTCCTTTCTCCCACAGATGGAGAAATTGGATGCCCACCTAGCTATCCTTTGCCTCAAGCAACCTCTTGCTGAGTCTGCAGGGTGTTCAACAACCTTGTGAAGATCCCTCAATGGATTCTTCTTCAATTCGTAGAACTCAAAGAGTTCTCTTTTCTCTATGCCTGTCTGCACAATGCCTCAATTCCCACCTGGCAGAGTGTCTTCTCCCAGAACGTCCAACAGTTCTGTCTCTTCTCCCTGTGCCTATCTGCACACTGTCTCTATGCCCTCCTGACAGAGTGTCTTCTTCCAGAACTTCCAGCAGTTCTGTCTCCTTCTGCGCACCCTATGCGCCTGCTCAATGCCCACTTAGCAGAGCTCTCAGAATCCTTAGTGATTCTGGTCCTCCTTAAGAACTCACAATAGAGTTCTTCTCAATGCACCACTGTGCATATGCTCAATGCCCACTTGGCAGAGCTCCACAGAATCCTCAGTGATTCTTTCTGCAACTATATCTCTCATACATAGCCTTTCCTCCTGAGGTGTCCAACAACCTCATAGGTCTTTTCCCAAGTTGTTGATTTCAGTTCTTGTGCTGCAACACGTCTTTGTCTAAACCCACAGAATTCAGAAGTGCAACCTCTGTGCACGGCTATCAGAACCCGCAGTGTTCTGTCACACCCTCCTGGTGTGAAGCCTCAAATACCTTCACCTGAAATCAGACACACTTCTGCAAATGCAAACCTACAGTATACATCTACAACACATATGAACACTCACAGACATTCATTCAACATAGAATCAATGCAGGAAAAACTACTTCTGTTTGTATTAAAAATGGCAAATGCCTGTTTGTACAAGGTGTTCCTAAGAATGGCCTGTAACAAGGTCTCGGCTCTTCTCTCTTCTACTCTACTCGTAGATTCTCTCCAACTACATCACCACACTTCCTCCACTAACTACTAAAGAGATACAACTCATCTTTTTACATGAGGAGGCTCTTCGAGCTCTTCCCTCCAATCTACCTACCCTATTCAATTACATTGAATGGGCTGTCTAGTCCAACATCGTATCTAGATCTTATCCTTACAAAACATTAAAGGCCTATCTATTCTACGCCTGCACAAAGGCACGACTCTATGGCTCAACAGCCTAAGCATTAATTACATTCAATTCTAAAATCAAAATGAGGAATTCACCTCTCTTCAACACATGATTTTAATTCGATGACGTGGTTGGCTGGTTGGCTGGCTGACGTGGAGAGATGCTCCTGCATCACTCCCCTATTCTCTGGATACAACCAGAAGGAGGCTACAACCCCCTATGTTCTCCAACTACAACTGAAAGTTGACTATAACCACCTATCATTTCCTTGAGGTAGAAGTAGAATGATGGAACCACTATCACACTATCATTGTGAGACATATCACTATAAACCTATACCAATAAACCTAAACCATGCATCAACCATGCATCAACCTGTAATCAACCTGTACCATAAACAAGTGCATCAACCATGCACCAACCTGTACCAAACAACCCGTAATCAACCTGTACCATAAACAAGTGCATCCAACCATGTACCAAGTATGTACCAATCATGTGTCAACTTCTCATCAACTATGACTCATCAATATGTACCAACATCATCAACTATACACCTCATGTATGTGCCAACTCATCAACTACTTGTCTCAACCATGTACCCAACATGTACCTTAACCAAAATCCCTCATCAATTTCATCATCCAAATATGATTTGTAACTCTGTAATAGACCTGGTGTATATGATCACATACCTGCAAACCTTTCTTAACTTTCACAATAAGAGACTAGCATTTTCATCAAACTTTTCTTTAGTCTCACATGACTAGTTTGGGATTAGTCAACAACCCTAACTTGAAATAATCATAACTATGTACCTGTAATGAATAAAGATCTAAAACTAGTACACAATGTTCTTCAGTTTGTTTTATGCAATTCCTCCATGTGTCACTACTTGGAACCTCTCAGAAAAGGAGTTATAGCAAAAATGGCATACCTTGCTGAATTCTGTTGTATTCTAGAGAGACATTGTAGAGCGTGCTCCGCACAAATATTTGTTGAATGTATATGAAAATGTTACAAATAATACTACAGAATGTACTCTAACCAACACATTTGGTCTTACTGAATTTTGATGTGTTATGAAGAAGTTATGACGTTTTTACCCGAAACACCTGTTTTAGACTAGTTTCAAGACTATCCACAAACCCTATTTTCCACGGAGTGTAACTCCAAAAATACAACGACCCACAAGATGAAATATTTACCACAGATACTTGGATATGTTTCCTCAATATCCTATCAATTTCACAGTCTACATCATTCTATAAAAAAAGTTATTGCTAAAATGGTGAGATGACCTGTAAATAACATACCTTAGAAAGCATCATCAAAATAATTTATCCTCCCTTGAATTCCGACCTTCTTTTTTTCATATTCCCTATGAAATTAGGCTTAGATATCCTTTGGTTACCTCATTCACCTATATATATTCAATATTATCAAGTGTGATGTAAAATGAGAGAGCTTTGCCTCTTATTTATACTCTCCAAGTAGCTTCCTTAAAAACATCTTCTAGGTCACTTTGACTACTTTCCTTATTTTAGGGTTAACCCACTTCTAATTTCTCCATTAAATTTATTATTTAAATAATTTATTTTGTATTCACTTTGAATTATAGTACACTTTATTCAAGGGTTGAGATCAATGAAAACCAACCTTAATCAACAATTGGGCATGATTTACACTAAGTATTATGAAACCGGTGAAAGCATATATGCAATTGATTATAGGAAAGTTCCAGCTTATGGAGAGATCAAAGATTTTTTATGCCTGGATTATGAAAACCCCCCATATCATTATTGTTTTTAATATTATTGTGGTGGACCTTCCTCCAACATATGGAGTTATGCTGGGAATAGATTGGAAATATATGATTGAGGGATATATAATGAACGATGGAAGTTGTATGATGCTACCATGCAAAGAGGGAGTAATTATTAAAGTACCTTGTGAACCTAGAAAACCATTCTCTTTCAAGAAGAAGGACAATGAATTGACGGAGGATTATATAGATGTCGATATTGGAAACTATGCTATCATAGACATAGAGAATAATGAAATCCTAGAGAAAGTTCAAGACACAGAGAATCAAGAGTGTTTGTTTGAAGTCTAATGGAGGATGTCATTCGATGGAGCCTATTCAAAGTTTAGGAATGGAGTTGGAATTGTTCTTTTGAGTCCAAGTAATATTATGCTTCCACATTCTATAAGACTAGATTTTTCATGCACTAATAATGAGGAAGAATATGAAGCTTTGATTCAGGAGATGATCCTTGCACGAGAAATGAAAATAGAGCATCTAATTGCAACTGGCGACTCAAATTTGGTGATTAATCAAGTCACCCAAAAGTATAAAATCAAGAAGGAAATACTTAAGGTATATTTAAAAAGAGTTAACGGATTGATGGAATCTTTCAATTCCTTCAACATTTATTTCATTCCAAGGGACAAGAATCACAAGGCAGATTCACTAGCCTTGCCAGCCTCATTGTCAAACCTAGACGATATCCAAAGAAAAATATATTTCCAAGTAGAATGAGATTTCCGATTGTCCATGTCCAATAAAATTGAATATTTGCAAGTATTTGAGGACAACAAACAACTGGAAAGTTTTTTGTTGAATGAAGATGATGATGAAGATAATCAATCGTGTGCTATCACCAAATATTGTATACAATCTGAATCTCTTTTTATGAAATATGATCATGCTAAGAATATCCTTGAAGAAGTTTTAGTTAGAAAAGTGCAAGAGACAAGAAAAGTCAATATTGGAACTGACAGTTCCCTGAAATATGTCAACTTGGGAGGTGGTTGCACCACTAAGGAAGTTGATCAATATATTGCCTTGTTCAAAGAATACATTGATGTGTTCTCTTGGAACTGTGATGATTTGAAATCTTACGAAAAAACTATATTCCAACATATCATTCCTTTGAGGGAAGAAGCAAATCCAGTGAAGAAAAAAATAAGGATGATGAATCCCAAACTGAAACCTCTAGTAAAGATTGAATTGGAGAAATTCAAGAAGGAATGAATAATTTATCCCATTAGACACTCAAACTGTCTTTCGAATCCTTTGATTATGAGAAAAAATATCGGAGGGATCTGAATGTCTTTCGACTTCAGAGACCTTAACAAAGAAAGCATAAAGGATAACTTTCCTTTACCTAATATGGAGTTCCTTCTCCAACAAGTCACTGGATCAACCTGCATGTTCATGCTGGATGGTTTTTCCAGATATAACCAAGTCTTGGTGGATGAGGAAAACAGGGAAAAGACGACATTTATCACACCTTGGGAGACACATGTGTAT
This sequence comes from Picea engelmannii, assembly GCA_009831015.1. Classification (NCBI taxonomy): domain Eukaryota; kingdom Viridiplantae; phylum Streptophyta; class Pinopsida; order Pinales; family Pinaceae; genus Picea; species Picea engelmannii. The sequence continues at coordinate 40,442 of ML812499.1, forward strand.
GCTAGAATGCCCTCTGGTTTGAAGAATGTTGGAGCCACATTCCAAAGGGAAATGGATCACACATTTAGTAGTTTGATAGGAAAATTTATGGTAGACTATCAAGATGACTTGAAGGTGAATTCAGAAAAAAGGGGTGATCATATCCATCATTTGAGAAAGGTTTTTGAAATATGTAGATTATATGGTGTCTCTCTAAATCCAAAGAAATTCTTGTTCATTGTAACTCAAGGCAAATTGTTGGTCCACATTGTGTGCAAAGAAGGAATTTATATAGATTCAGAAAGAGTTAAAGAAATAAATGAGTTCAACCCCCAGACATCCAAGAAGTGAGTCCAATCATTTTTCGGCAAGATCAATTTTGTGCAAATATTTGTTCCTGACTATGCAAGAAGCCGATCAATTTGTTGCTGAAAAAAGAGCAGAGGTTCGAATGGACAACAGATACTCAAGAGGCATTCAATAATATCAAAGGATAAATCACCATGGCTCCAATCCTCATTAGCCCGAAATTTCAAAGAGATTTCATCATCTATTCATTTTCTACAGAGACAGTTGTTGCATCCATTCTTACTCAGAAGAATAGCAAAGGAGAGGAACTCCCAATGAGTTTTATGAGCAAAACCCTACACAACTATGAGTTGAGGTATTCAAAACTGGAGAATCAAGCCTTGGCTCTTGTAAAAGTAGTAGCGCACTTTTAGATGTATATATTGAACTCCCATGTTATTGCTTATGTTCCCTCATCACCAATGAAGATGCTTCTAAATCAACAACCGAGAGAAGGAAAATGGGCTAACTGGTTGGCAAAGATACAAGAATATGATATTGAGATTAAACCTTTAAAAGATATCAAAGGACAAGGTTTATGCAATCTCATCACGAATGGTTATTATATGGATGGAGTGATTTCAATTTCAGTAGGAGAAGCATTAGCTGATTCAGATTGGTACAAAGATATTATATTCTACTTAAGGTCTGGGCAATTCCCTATCACTATGAACTCAAAGGAGTGAAGAACATTGAAGATTAAGGAAAATCAATATGTGTTGATTGTTGATATACTGTTCAGGAGAAATTATGATGGTATACTACTAAGATGTGTTGATGAAAACCAAGCCCAAGAACTGGTAAGATAATTCCATGAAGGAATATGCGGTAGACAATTTTCCCCTACTGCCACTGCCCACAATATAATAAGGGATGGATTCTACTGGCCATCAATGTTTAGAGACTCGTATGCCATGATAAAGAAATGTGTGTCATGCCATCCATTTTTAGGAAAAATGAAGAGATCCACGATGCCCTTACAACTCGTAATTGTAGAACAACCATTCTCCCAATGGGGACTCGATGTTGTCACGCCAATTAATCTGAAGTCTAGCAAAGGGTATATGTACATTCTCATGACTACATATTATTTCATGAAATGGCCAAAAACGGTGACGTTAAAGAAGGCTGATTCTGAAGAGTTAATTAAATTCCTCAAAGACAATATTCTGTCGAGATTTGGTGTCCTAGATAAATTTATCACAAACAATTTCAATTTTCATGAATTTTACGGAGTTTTTCAGTGAATATGGAATCATCATGGTTCAATCATCGAATTATTATCCACAAGGTAATGGCCTTGCTGAATCCACAAACAAAAAACTTGTTCAAATGCTGAAGAAAACCATTGACAAGAACCAAAGGAATTGGCATCAGAAGCTGACAGATGCGTTATGGGAAAGCATAATGACTACGAAGGATAGCACCGAGATGTCTCCATATATTTTGGTTTATGGGAAATAATAAAAAATGCCGATTAGCCTCAAGCTCAATGCGTTGATCAGAGCTCAACTGTAAATAATTTCTAGAAAGGAGAGCTGGTGTTACTTTGGAACAAGGCCAAGGAGAAACCATCAATGCATACAAAGTTTGAAGCACTTTGGATCAGACCATACGCCATCAAGAATATGTTGGGCTTTAACTCCTATATGATCCAAGACATGACGTGTAAAATATTAATGTTTCCTATCAACATGCAACATTTGAAAGGTTTATTCTCCTAAGACTTCCTCTTTCTCACTGTACATTATTTTATTTTCCAGTTTGTATATTCTAACTCTGACTCCATATCCCAATAGGCGAAAGAACCTGGTCACGAGAGATTCTAGATTCTTGACAACCCACAGGGGGTCATCATCCCACAATTGGAGCCTATTGTTGAGATAAATTATCGCTTTCTAAATTTCCCTCCCCTCATCTATTTTCCTAGTTTATTTTGTCCATTTCTTTTCGCTCTTCTATACTTACCCAAATTCCCCTTTTCCTTTTTTCCCTTCTATTCTCCCTTTCTAGTTACTACTTAGTCATTTTTACCAAAATGATGGGTTGACGGGTTGGTAGACTCACGATTTCTCACTTCCTATTCCCATATCATGAGTTCAACCGACCGCTGTATCAACCTATACTTAATCGTTTCTGTAATCACGGGTTCCCAGGTTGGTGGGTTTCAAGCTTTCATATCCCATGTTCCGTGACATACATTTTGTACCCAAACGATTCACGATCTACATTTTTGACCATTGGACTCTCGAGCTCCTAAGTATCTCATCTCTCCTATATTGAGTCCGATCGATCATGTTACAACACTTATCCAATTCTCAACCTTTTGCAACGATGGGTTGGCAAGTTCTCGGGTTCATACAAATCCAAAATCTTATTTTCTCTCGTCTGTCCCTGCCGCCTTTGCACTTTTTCCAAAATGCATTTAGTATGTTTTAATGCTAATAAATCATCATGCAGGTCCTGTAAATATCATGAATAAGAGAAGAGAAGGGCTCGAGGAGATTTCTTATTAAACCACATTAAATCATGATTTACAGAAGAATATATTATATCTCTCAAGCGCTCATTTCAAATATTTTCTGGATCAAAAGAACGCTCTCGCCAACTTATGGAAGCAACAACTCGACAACATTTCTATGAATATACTTTGAACATTTTTGGATGCGAGGACCAGAACTTGTAGTGGTCTAGAGAATATTCTTATTATTCATCCCCTTCTGCTCAAAAGGAATTAATTTGGATGTCCGAAATTGCTCGTGCAGGCTATGTTCCTGAAGTTTTTGACTGCAAGGAACTGGTTTCCTGGTGCACTGAAAAGTATATACCCAGTCAACAGATGATTCAACTCCAAGACCATTCTCCCATCTCTCTTTTACCTCAAGTGTTCTGTAAAATGTTGAAATTCCCAGAGCCAACACTCACCTTCAAAGGTGAAGATTACAGGGACTTCTTGAAAAACCATGACAATGACCTGGATCTCTTACCTGAATTCTTGGAGAATCCCACAACCATCCCTGGAGATATTACTATATTGCAGGTTAACTTGTTCAAAAACCCCTTTTGGGAAATTGGTTGGTTATTTACCAGAGTTACGGGCCAAGAAAATACTACAAACATTTCCTGCATGATTCTTTATATCTTATATTTTACTGTCAAGGAGAAGGATGACCTAAAAAATGAAGAAGATTTCTACCTTGATGTAATGTTACCCTTTGGTATTACAATTTCCAACATGTTATAACTAAAGAGAAGAAAGGAGGACCTTCCCTCTACAATTCAGATCAAGCAGTTGAATACCTACTAGAAAGAAAAAATAAAGAACTTGAACAACATCGTTCAAGCATGCAGCCAAGCCATAAACAAGAGAGAAGAGCTATTCAAAAGGCTCATGGAGTTGGACCTAGCCAGAAGTACTAAAGAAGTCCAAGATCCCAAATTGATCCTCAACTTGTTTTTCCTAACAAAACAACAGTTTGATGATCAAGTTGATATTTTTAAAGGATTGTCAATTGAAAATTTCTATGGTATAATTGAATATGATGAGGATGCCATAGATAACTGGATAGTGGATTACTCCATAAAAAATCAGTATATTGAAGAAGAATTACATGGCATTTCCATTGATCTCCGAGACTTGGATGGCGAGTTATTCAACATTTAAATCTGACATGAAATCAATGTGGCACCTATGAAAAGTTACATCTAAGAATGGTTCAAGAAAGCTATCGATAAACTGACAAATGAAGGGCAAGAAGCAATTGAGACGGTTCCTGTAACCATTGATGAAAATGATAAAAGGACATCAACGAGAAAATGAACATGAGAGAGACCATCGTAGTAAGTTTATGGTTATCACATCCTTATTTTATTTATCAAGTCCTTCATTCAGTTATTCCACCTCTTTCACTAGAAAGGTTTAACCGAAGACTGATAATTCCTTTTTTCTTCTTACCAGGTCTTGCTGATCCTTCTACCACTCACCGTCTTCATTCTAAAAGGTTATTTCTTGTATTTATTTGTTTTATGGTCCGCGGGAAACCCAATCCCATTCTTTAAGACAAACACAATTTAAAATTTCAAAGAATATGTAACATACTATATATTTTTAGAAATGTCAAGAGAGCTACTTTGGTAACAATCTCGACTGTGCTTTGTAACCCTGTTTTTAGAATATAAAGTATTTGAGGTTGATATATCATTATATTTATTTGAGATTCCCATGTGTCCACTCTATTAAAGTTATCTTATGCATGCAGATCAACTTCTTTTTATTTTATGTGATCAAAAATATTTATCTTAAACTATGATGGAAGTGAGGAAATCTTGCACATTTGCTTTAAATGTGTGAAGTGTGTGATTCCTAGTCCTTTCTCAGGAACTTTCTTTGAAAAAGAAAAAGAAAAAAAAATTTCCTTTTATTTTCTCGTAATATTTATGTTTCTTTGAATTACTATGACAGACTTCTATCAAGTCCCACATTTTGAATATTTGGAAATATCAAGAAAAATATAAAGAGGAGTACCACCTCTATAAATCCGCAGGGGGATTTACATCCTTGTGAGGTTGTCGTTTTGGTCCTAATGGATTCAAGCATCAACAATCCTTGAAGATTTTGTTTGCATGGTGTAGTACGTGTCCACGGGATGGGATAACTTCCCTCCCCCTTCGGCTGTGCCCCAAAATCCCCAAGCTCTCGGCCATGTGGCTTGGTGTTGGTGTGTGTGACCATAGGATGGGGCTAAGCCCTAACCCTTTTTCCACCAAAAATATTGCAATTTTAACTTAAATAATGATATTTCCATTATAGGGTAAGAACCACTTGACATGCTGACTGGTGAGTCCGGCCTATGCATGTCCATTCGTCCCGGAGGTCATCGGTTCGACTCTCGCAAAGACAAACCCAAAACCTTTACACAACAAGGGGGTTCCATGTGGCACCTTGCAATAGGTCCATCTCAAAAGCATAATCACCACCCCCATGCCACATATCAACCATCGATTGGTCCACATTACCTTCAAAATCACCCTGCCACGTCAGCAACCCAATCACCCTTTATGACTGTATGGTCTGTACAGTTAGCTGCCTCGTCAACCTGTACACAATGTATGGACTGCACAGTCAGCAAAATTTTCATGTTTGAGAAAACAAAAAGAAAACGATATCTTTTCCATACAAACTCTGTTTGAGACCATTCAAGTTGTGTTGGGATCGTGAGGATGAGATCTACACAATGAAACCATTTTTGAGCAATTTCGAACACTTTGATTTTTTAGAATTTTTTGATCCCTTGGATCACTCCTCCCCATTGGGAAGATTTTGGGCATCCAAAAGACTTTTTCAGTCTACCTGTAGATGAGGATACAATTCCCTCACCCTTCCAACCCCAATCCATTTAGCTTTTCTTAGATTAGTGCCTTTTAGACCAACTCGAAGGTATTCCACATTCCCTCATTTTGAAGACTTGTCTTCCTATCAAGGATTGTTATATCCTCATGAAATTTTGAAAGAAATTCTGGTGAGAAGTCATCTATTGAAGGAATTTGAACATGATCTCCTTGATCATCAATCAAAGGAGGATCATACAATCTCAAATTCTCAACATTAACAACTGCATACATTTGTATGTAAGGAGGAAAATCCAAATAGAAGGCATTGTTACCATTTTTTTCAAGAATATTAAAAGGTCCATATCTGAGTGGTTTCATCTTTTTACCTTCTTTAGGCCTCTCTTTTCTAATATAAATAAAAAATTCATCTCCAACTTGGAAACTGTGATCAACACGATGCTTGTCATGTCTTGTCTTGTACTTGGCTGGGCTCTTTTCCAACTACTCTTGTACCATTTTATGCACCAATTGAATTTTTTCAATGTGTTGGACACACCTACCACACTTAGAGGGGGGGGGGGGTGAATGAGTGTGGGGATCTTTTTCCCAAAACTTCCCTCTTACACAAAAACTCCTTAGTTAACATTCAACATTTTCTCATTACTCATTGCTGTCATTTATAATTAGTTAGATGTGAATAAATATCAACAACATATCATCAAAAAATAATCTCCATAAGGAACACAAATAACACAAGATGTATGTACAATTCATCAACTGCTTGTCTCAACCATGACTAGTTTTGGATTAGTCAACAACCCCAACTTGAAATAATCATAACATTGTACCTGTAATGAATAAAGATCTGAAACTGATACACAATTTTCTTCAGTGGTTTTTATGCAATTCCTCCAAGTGGCACTACTTGAAACCTCTCAGAAAAGGAGTTATAGCAAAAATGGCATACCTTGCTGAATTTTGGCTTATTCTAGAGAGTGACCTTGTAGAGCGTGCCCCACAAGGAATATTTGTTTAAATGATATGAAAATTTTACAAAGAATACTATATACTGTACCTTAACCAACACATTTGGTTTCACTAAATTTGGACCTATTATGAAGAAGTTATGACGTTTTTACCCAAAACACTTGTTTTTGACTAGTTTCAGTACTAGCCACAAACCCTATTTTCCATGGAGTGTAACTCCAAACATACAACGACCCAAAAGCTGAATGTTTTACCTCAGATACTTGGATATGTTTTCGCAATGGCATAGAAATTTCACGGTCTGAATCATTATAGAAAAAAAATTATAGCGAAAATGGTGAGATGACCTGTAAATAACATACCTTAGAAGGCATCATGAAAAGAATTTACCCTCCCTTCAATTCTGACTCTCTTTTCTTCACCTTCCTTCTAAAATTCGGCTTATATATCCTTGATTACCTCAGTCACCTATAGATATTCAATATGCTCAAGTGTTCCACACCAAAAATTCTCAAGAGGCTCTCACAAGAAGTTCTCCATCAATACTCCAAAAGATATTCTCACAAGAAGCTCTCCATTGATCCACAAAAAGGATGATCTACAAGAGACCATTGCTATCTTATTTATACTTTCATCCTCTAGGTCACTTAACCCATTTTTAGGTCACTTAACCCATTTCTAGGTCACTTAACCTATTTTCCTTATTTTAGGGTTAACCAATTTCCATAAATATAAATTTCTCCAATATTTTATCATTTAAATATTCCTTCTTGATTTTCTCATCTTACTTTATCATTTCTTGATTTTTTTCCAGTTCTCTTTATTATTTAAATAATCCACCTTGACTTTGTCACCTTACTTTATCATTTAAATAATGATTTCTTCTTTTAGGTCACTTAACCTATTTTCCTTATTTTTAGGGTTAACCACTTTCCATAAATAGAAGGTTATCCAATACTTTATCATTTAAATATTCCTTCTTGATTTTGTCACCTTACTTTATCATTTCTTGATTTTGTCACTTTTCTTTATTATTTAAATAATA
>ML812499.1:51371-62411 GCA_009831015.1 Picea engelmannii
TCTTGGATTTGTTTTTTGATTTCAACATTCTCCATGACTGACATCCTGTACATGCCAATGTTTGGAAGAGGAAAATCTTGCTACAATTGGATCTCATGTTGGATACCTCTTTTATGAGGCAATCCTTTTGGCTCCTAAAACATCTCATCATATTTGTTAACAACCTCATGTAAATCATATTTTAACTTTGCATCACATCCTTGGAAAGCTTCTTTTTCAACATTGTCTTTGGGTTTGATCATCAAGAGTACAAAATTCTTACTAGCATTGACTAATCTCTTCATTTGTCTAGCATTTAATAGTGACAAATTCAAATTCTTGGTATGTGCTTTAACAATGTACTGAACTCCATTTTTAAAAAAATGGTATTTGTTCTCATGAAAATGAAATATGGATCTCCTATCATATAAATATGGACTTCCCAAAACAAAACCACAAATATCATATATTGTCTCTGGAATATGGCTCCAAAATGCATTGGGCATTAGATAACATAAATGATATTTATATGTTGTTATCTCTTCTGTCAAAAACACACCCAGTCCATGTTAAACCTAGCTCACATGCTCATAACCTAGCTCTGGTGTGATTCCCACTGCATGGACGGAATTGTTGCTTGGTTAGCAAAATTGGTGCCAACCTCCCCGAAGATTCTGGTCACATGGTGTAGTATGTGTCCATGGGCTAGGCTAACCGCTAGCCATCGTCGGATGGGATCCAAAACCCCCGTGCTCCTGGACATGTGGCTTGGTGTTGGTATGTGTGACTGGAGGCTGGGGCTAAGCCCTGACCCTTTTTCCACCAAAAATATCACAAGTTCAAGTTAAATAATTATATTTCCATTATAGGGTAAGAACCACCTGACAGGAGGACTAGTGAGTCCAGCCTGCATGTGTCCATTCATCTCAGAGGTCACTGATTCAACTCTCGCGGAGCCAAACCCAAAACTTTTACAAAATAAGGGGGTTCCATGTGGCACCCTGCAATAGGTCCACCTCAAAAGTACAATCACCACCACCATGCCACATGTCGACCATCGATTGGTCCACATCACCTACCAAATCATCCTTCCACGTCAGTATCCCAGTCACCCTGTGAGGTTGTATGGATTGTATAGACTGTACAGTCAGCTGCCACATCAACCTGTATGGACTGTATGGATTGCACAGTCAACAAAATTTTCCTTTTTGGAAAAATGGACAGAACACCATATCTTTTCCATACAGACTCCGTTTGAGACCGTTCAAGTTGCATTGTGATTGTGAGGACGCGATCTATGCAATGAAACCATTTTCAAGAAATTTCAAACACTTTGTTGGCTGCTGACATGTTGCTGATGCTCCCACATCACATTGAAATGTATTTATATTTGATTACATTGTCCCTATAAATTACAATTTCTGGATTTATTACTATTGCTACACATCTATCCTATATGCATAAACTTGTTTGGTAGCAGACCTTTTATATTGAAGTCATTGATTGAAAGTATTGATATCATTGGTTATTATATAACGTTTGATGTTTCTTTGGTAAAGGGAAGGTATCATTCACCTTATTTTCCCTTGACCCCTTAACACAACCTTTCCAAGCGACTTCATTCATTTGAGTGACCTAGAGAGAGGGGTGATATTACCTTGTCTTATCCTCCTTCATCAACCAACTAGGTCCTAGAATGTCTCCCTTGGATAGAGGTTTTCCTCCTCCAAAAGAGAAAGAGGTACCTTATTGGGGTGACAATGATAGGGTTACCTCCATATTATGTCAATCTAGGCCTACTTGTTTTTGGGCTTGGGAAAGTATAGATTGTTTGATAACATTTTTGGAGCCGTTTTCGGGGAACATCGAGTCAATTTTCCTCGAACGGAATTTTTCGGTAAGATTTTATCCAAAGCATTTATTTCACAAAGATTACCTAGCAAATCCATTGAGGATGATTCCCTATTTTCCCTTTGATTATCCCTAGAAGGATTATCTAGTGACTCCACTAATGAAAAATCCAATCATGGCTTCTCAATGGGAACCGGGTAAATTTAAACCCTTAGATATGAGTGAAGTTCTGATTTACCCTCACAAATGCCTATGAGGTATGAAAATTGGCTCCCTAGATTCATCGGTAATGATGGGGTTATAGCCAAATATCACATGGATAATATTTGTGCTTTCTTTCAACTCCACCCTATTAGTGATGATGCTGAAGATTTGGCGATGAAACATTTCTCTACCACTCTTCATGGCAATGCTAGGAAATGGTATGATAGTATCCCTGATGCCAACATTACATCTATGGACCAATTAGGAGAATCCTTTATCAAGAAATGGAATATTAAATAGAATATATCCACATGCTCATAAAAGGACTTGAATACATGAAACAAACTAAGAATGAAACTGTCAAGGAATTCCATACCAGGTTAGAGAATTTGCTACAACAAATTCCTAGAAGCCATCATCTTGAAGGAAAGTACCATGTTTACCTTTATACTAATGCACTCTTAGTGAAATTAGGATTTATCCTCGGTGAAAAAGGGAAAAGAACAATCTAGGAAGATTATCACATGGCTATACAAATAGAGGAAAATATCTCCTTGTTTAAGGGAGAACACCTCTTTACTCCAAAAATCAAAGTTGATGACCCCAAAGATACCCCAGATACTCTTAGTCTTGAGAGATTAGTTTTCCTTGAGATATTTGTTAGGAAGTTCCATGAAAGAAGGGAACAAGTCATCGACCAACAAGAAGTTGAGGTGAGGGATCCTGATGAAGGTTTCCAATCCCATAAAGAAGAGAAATAATTTACTCATGATTCTACTGAGGATAATGATGACCTGGTTGAAGAGAGAGAGATCAAAGATAAAAAAACATGATGATGAAGCATTAACATTTTCTATTGCCTATGATGAAGCCATCCAATATCCTATTCCTCCTACACAAGAAGAAGAGAATGAGGTTAGTCATTTTCCTTTCTAGGTTTTTGATGATACCCTTTTCTATGATTTAGAAGGTGAAGAAGTAAGGAAATACTTGGATGAACTAGACCCTCCATCTTGTGATAAAGGTGAAAATGTGATTGAAGAGGTGAGTCATGAGGAAGAGGTAATAATTCTTTCTCTTCCATTTTATGAAGTCATTGAAGGCTTTAACGCTCCTGCACAGGAGAAAGTGAATATGGTAAGTTGTTTCCCTTTCCAAGATTTTGATGATGCTTTATTTTGTGATTTGGAAAGTGAAAAGGTGTTAGAGGATCCCTTGTATGTACTAAGTTCGTCATGTTATGATAAAGGTAATGACGTGGTTGATAATATTGATGATTTCATACATGTTAGGAAATGTAAATGGGATTTGATTGGGGATGATGGGGATCCCATTTGCGACATTGAGGGTCATTTACAAATGTTTCCTTTACAACTACCATATGAGGTTACTACTAGTTTTAACATTTGGCAACAAGGATATGATGTAGTTACAAATGTTTTCCAAGCACCCAAGGGTGACTTAGTTCTATGTTCTCTTGATGATTTTTGGTCATACCTGAGGATTTTTATGAGTATTCCTTTGAGCACTTGGATTTATTTTATGAAGAAAATTATCAACCACTGTTGTGCTCAAATATTGATAAGGGTGAGGACGTTGCTTTCTTGAATCAGGGTACTTGTGACAAGGTTTTCCATCTCCCTTCAACTACTTTACCTTGGTATGTCACCAAGGGTGTAGTTTGGAAACATGTCCCTTGTCTTGATTTTTCTCTGGGGAAAATCCTTCTTTTAGAATTGAAGGATAGGTTGAATACCTTAAGAAGAAGTTTGTTATCTCAGTCTTTTAGGTTTCCCTTACAAATTTGTCAATCATCCTCTAGATTCTTTCTAGTCCCTTCCCAGACTTCAGGATGTGATGAAATCCAAGGTAGCCAACCTTCAGACTCTTTGAGTCAGTATTTTGAGCCTTTGATTTTTCATGATCCCTTTTTGAGATGGATTGGGAAATTTCCTTGATCCAGGTGGATATTGGTGGTGATCTTCCTATTCCACTTAGGCCCACACCATTTTTTCTTTCGGTTTTTCAGTTTCCTTAATTGTAGCACGATTTATTATTTTTAGCAGTTTTTCGGGTCCTAAACTTCCGGAGCCATTTTGAGGTCATAAACTACATTTTTGGGCATGAATGCTTCGGCGAATATGAGTCCATTCTAAACTCAAATTTTGTTTTTAGTAGTGTAGTCCTCAGATAGATCTTTCTAACAATGTATCATGTGCATCAAATGAAGATAGTATGCCAAGGTTATGACCCCGGGAAATTGATGTACCAATTTATCTCAATGGGGCCCATATTCTGGCATTTAATCTCCTAGGGTTAGGTTTTTGGAGGTTTAGGGTTTTCCATTGTTTCTCAATAATATATAGGCTTTTGAGCCTCATTGTAACATAGATTTCATAGGCCAGTAGCCGCCGCATCTCTTCTTAGAGATAAGCTACTAGCGCCCAAGCTATTTTATTTCCATTCTGTCTGTAAGCATATTTCAGTCATTTGTTGTTAATGAAATAAAGTTTTACTTCCATTGCATAACTACATTTATGTGTATTTCTATATGTCATTTTGTTCTTGCATAAATCCAGATCAGTGGTATCAAAGCAATTTGTTCTTTCTTGATCCTTCTTTGCAGGTCCCCAACGAGATCGAGGTATAAGGAGTTAGGGTTTGATCTAGTTGAACCATTGCAAGATCAGCCTTGCAAACCCCAATGACCGCCCATGGGAGAAGAAAATAAATATGAGGGAGAAGGAGATTCTATCAAATTATTGCTCGAGAAGGCCCTTGAGAAACAAAGGAATGCGATGATGGAAAATTTTGCCCAGATCCTTCAACGACTGCCCACTGGTAGTGCATATACATCCAATAGCCACTCTAGAGGCACCACTCCTTTTAAGGTACAATTAAACTTTGACATTCACATATTTGAGGGCCAAATATATGCAGATGGTTTTGATAGATGGTTGAATCTGCTAGAAGGATATTTCTCAGTTCATGACTTTTTCGACCGAGAAAGGATTATTTTTGCACTCCTTAAAGTCGCCCCCCATGTCAAGGACTGGTGGGAAACCTACTAGGAGCAACAGAGCGAGGGGGAACCCTATTCGTTCTCAGTCGCACCCACTTGGAATTATTTCCGAGATTCCATCAAGGAACAATATTATCCCATGGGGAGATATGAGGACAAATACATACAATGGACTACGTTGCGACAACAAAGAGACCAAGATGTGCATGAGCCGACGAATCTGTTCCATAACCTACGCACAAAGTTGGGTATCAAATATTCAGAGAAACATTTGGTGTTAAAGTACCACAACTGTCTTCATAGATACATTCAAGAGGAAATGGAGTTCCTCAACATCTCCTCTCTTGGTGCGGCATACCAGCATGCTGCCAAGATTAAGCAGAAGTTCAAACAGAAGAAGCGAGACTTTGGGTCTGTGAATCAGAAGCAAGGGAAAGGTACCCCCAAACCATCAAACAAAGGACCAAGCCAAGGTGAGGCGGCCCAGGACAACCCACCAAATCCGCAAGAAAATAACAACATCATGAAGCCAAAAAAGAACACGGGGAAGTGGTGTGAGTTCCATAAGAGCTCCACTCACAACACAAGTGACTGTCGGGCCAAGCAGTCACTGGTAGTCAAGTTGAAGGCTTCTGAATCAGATGCAGGCTCCAACTATGAATCAGAACCCGACAATGGGAATGGTAGGGGGAAAAAAATTATCGATGTGGAGCCCAATGCCACCATTTCCATCACGAAGATCCAAAAGAAGGAACCAGAAAATCTAGAAGAGGCAGATCACCTCTTCCATTCCTAGATGTGGGTAAAGGGTTCCCTGTTGCAATTCATTGTTGATAGTAGGAGTCAGAAGAACCTCATCTCAGTAGAGTTCATGAAATGGTTGGGCTTTCCAACCACAACACACCCACAACCATACACCATTGGGTGGCTGCACGAAGGATGGGAGCTTTGCATAAGCCAACAATGTCTCCTTCCCTACAACATCATGCCCTTCACAGATGAGGTATTATGTGACATTGCTCCTCTTGATGTTTCTGATGTATTATTAGGCCAACCATACTTGTGGAAGCGACATGCTGCATATGAGTCCAGGCCTCATGCTTTTATTATTACTTTGGGAAATAAGCTGTATAGGATACTGGAAATAGCACCGCCTACAACCATCTCTTTGGTTACTGCAAAACAATGCAGTAAGCTCATTACCAAAACTAGGAAATTTGTTTTCCTGATGATTTTCCCTCAGGGAAAGAAGAATCCTGCGGCCACGACCTCCAGAAAGGGCCCCTCTACATGACAAAAACATATAGATAAGGTCATGGAGGAGTACAAGGACATCTTCACCTCCCTCGCAGGGGTGCCTCTACATTGTCAGGTCAAGCACCCCATCAATCTGACCCCAGGTGCATCGTTTCCCAATGGAACGATTTATCGACACTCTGTTCTGGAGAATGACAAAATCAAGAGGCAGATTCAGGAGATGTTGTAGAAAAGTTACCTTTGGCTGAGTTCATCGTCCTGTGGGAGCCTGATCATGCTGGTGCAGAAGAAGGATGGTACTTGGAGACTCTGCATTGAATATCAGGCACTGATCAAGATCACTGTCCAGAATAGGTACCCGATCCCACAGATTGATGACCTTCTGGACCAAATCAAGGGGGAGAAATATTTTAGAAATATTGAATTGAATTCTGGGTATCACCAGGTACCAATCGAACCCTCTGATGTGTGGAAGACTGCCTTAAAATCCAAGGAGGGCCTTTTTGAATGGCTGGTCATGCCTTTCAGGTTGACGAATGCCCCTGCAACCTTTATGAGACTAATGGACGACATCTTGCAACCATTCACCAACTCATTTGTAGTGGTGTACTTGGATGACATTCTGATCTTCAACTAGACTTAGGAAGAGCACCTCCACCACATCCAACAAGTCCTCCAAATACTGCGGCAACACAAGTTGTGTGCCAATTTGGAGAAGTGCACTTTTGGCATGACCCAGGTTCAGTATATGGGATACATTATTGATGAGTGGGAGGTGTATGTGGATCCAACCAATATCCAAGTCATTCGGGATTGGCCAGCCCCAACCACCCTAACAGAGCTCCACAACTTTTTGGGTCTTGCCAATTTCTACTGCAGGTTTGTGTTGGGATTCTCTCATATCACTTGGCCCTTGAGTCAAGTCACCAAGGGAGGAGAAAAAGAAAAATTCTTTTGGTCTGAATCTATAGAAGGCATTCGACGATTTGAAGCATCATCTCTTCTCTGCACCAGTGCTCACATTACCATACTTGCAAAAACCATTTTATATCGAGACATATGCCTCCGACTATGCTATTGGGGCAGTCCTTACTCAACAGGGGCATCCAGTGGCATATCATATTGAGACACTTTCCGACATAGTCCGAAAGTATCCCAATTATGACAAGGAGATGTATTCCATTGTGCATGCTTGCTGACAATGGAAGCATTACATTTTAGGAAAGGAAACAATCATCCACATAGACCACCGATCCTTGTAGTTCATACAAACACAAGGGAAGTTGCAGAACGATCTCCATCAGAAGTGGTCCACATACCTGCAATAGTTTCATTTGAACATTAAGTACAAGAAAGGAAGCACCAATAATGTTGCATATTGCCTCAGCTGACCCCCTATCATGGCACTAACCACAGTTCTCAACTCTTGTGGGAACGAGACTTTCGATTGGCTATTTTTGTACAAAAGTGATCCAGAATTCGACCACACATACAATATGCTCTTGGAGGGTAAGCAAGTTCCTAATTTTCACCTCCAGGATGCCCTGCTATGTCACCTGGGACATATTTGTGTTCCTTCAAGAGAGTGTGCTAAGATGATTTGGGAGGCACACTACAGTCGGGTCGCTGGGCATTTCAGGGTCAAGAAAACCGTGGTAGTATTGCAAAAGTATTTCTATTGGCCAAACGTTCGACATGATGTTGGGAAGTACATCAAGTCCTGCACTGCTTGTGCCATTGCCAAACTAACCATCAAGAAGCAAGGCCTCTATACTCCGCTTCCCACCCCTAGTCGACCTTGGCAATCCATCTCCATGGATTACATGTCGGGCCTTCCTTCTACTAAGCATGGAAATGACTATGTTTCTGTGGTCTTCAATAGATTCTCGAAGATTTCCATTATGATGGCCTGCAAGAAGAATATCACAACATAAGACACTGCTAAACTTTTCTTTGAGAGAATATGGGTACACTTTGGGATCCCATAGTCTATCATCTCAAATTAGGACAACAGGTTCCTCAGTACATTTTGGTCTAGCCTCTGGTCGATGCTGGACACCAAGCTCACCAAGTCCACAACTTTCCATCCATAAACTGATGGCCAAACAGAGGTCGTCAACCGGATGATTGTACACATTATGCACATGTACAACTCAAAGCATACATGCACATGGGATGAGAGCCTCCCCTATGTACAACAAAGGTACAACTGGGCTCTCCATAGCTTAACCAACCACAACCCCTTTCAGGTGGGCTTGGGATTCCAACCACTATGTTCCATTGATGTAGCCATGCCATTTGCAGCTACTTAGGCAGATTCAGACCATGTCTAGTCTGAGGTTGACAAGGAAAACAACTTCATTGAGTGCATTCAACAAATCCGCCAACAGGTTCATGACATCTTGGACAGAGCCAATTCTAAGTACAAGAAACGACATGAACAACATCGGGTTCCACACAACTTCCAGGTGGATGACAAAGTGTGGCTACATTTAAAAAATGAGCACCTCGCTGGACCCTACCGCAAGATTCACCCAATTTGATATGGGCCATACACCATCACCAAGGTTGTAGGGGACAATGCCTTTGATCTCAGTATTCCACCATTCCTTGGTCTGTACCCAGTGTTCAATGTCGACCACCTTCAACCCTACTTTCCACCTCTACTGGACACATCCGACATGGTAGAACAACTCACACCAACAGAGTTAAACCCAGATTGCATGGAACAAGCCACAATTGATCGAATTATGGACACACAAATCAAGAACACCCGCCGATAGAGGATCCAACTATATCGAGTTGTCAAAGCATGCCAACTCATTCACCAGGGCAAGTGGCTCACCAGGGACCAAGTTCAACAGAAGTTTCCTCATCTCATGGAGGAACTCAACGCAATGGGGACCATTGCTTCCTAATGGGGGAGGAATGATCCAGGTGGATATTGGTGGCCACCCGCCTATTCCACTTGGACCCACACCATTGTTTCTTTTGGTTTTCCAGTTTCGTTAATTGTAGCACAATTTACTATTTTTAGCAGTTTTTTGGGTCCTGAACTTTCAGAGCCATTTTGAGGCCCTAAACGACATTTTTTGGGAATGAATGCTCTGGAAAATATGAGTCCACCGTGGACTCGATATTCACTGTCAGCAGTGTATTCCTCAGATAGATCTTTCTAACGATGTATCATGTGCGTCAAACAGAGATAGTATGCCAAGGTTACGACCTCAGAAAATTGATGTACCAATTTACCCCAACGGGGCCCATATTCTGGCGTTTCATCTCCTAGGGTTATGTTATTGGATGTTTATGGTTTTCCATTGTTTCTCAATAATATATAGGCCTTCACGCCTCATTGTAACATAGAGTTCATAGGCTATTAGCCGCCACATCTCTTCTCAGAGATAAGCTACCAACACCTGAGCTATTTGATTTCCATTCTGTCTGTAAGCATATTTCAGTCATTTGTTGTTAATGAAATGAAGTTTTACTTCCACTGCATATCTGCGTTTGTGTGTATTTTTGTATGTCATTGTGTTCCTACATAAATCTGGATCATTCCTAGAAGTGGAACTTGGCATAATTTTGTCCCTCCCTCTCGCCTCCATGAGATAGACTTTATGATTTCTGATGATATGATACATGCTCTAACTCATGTTATTTTTTTCTTAAATTGTCATTGTTTTGGTTTATGATGAAGCATAGAGGCAAGTATTATGAGATACTACTAGGATGGTTTCACTAGTTATTTGACTACACCTAGCATTCAACCAATAGGTAAGTAGAGGTAGGTAGGAATTTGCATCCATTATACATACCATTGCATTTCATATTAGTACAGTTGTAGTGGCATTTGCATATTATTTTGTCTCACTTATATATATGTATGCTCATGATCATATGATAGACTAGATATGCTTTTATTTGTTTATTTTATCATATATGGACGAGGGGTGATATTTCCACTTGAAGGATTAATAATATCCTTTGTTGAGATTTAACAGGCACATGTCATACCAAATATGTTGAGGTTCTCATGCTCTCTACGATGAGCACATGTCCCTGATTTGGAGCCAGATATTATCCCTAGCCTAGGGATAACTAAGGATATCACATATCGAGGCCCACATTTCCTATACATGGAGTACTGAGAGCCATACGACTTGAGAATGGCCCCATAGGGCCTCTCTTTTCTTCAGTGAAATCCACATATCACCAACAATAGTATCCATCACACCAACCTGGTCCTGAAGTAGGAGTGAGTCTTTATCCATGAGGTAATGAGTCCGAGTATCATGGTATGTATCACTCTGATTTTTGAAGCACTTGAATATGTTGTATTGAACACTTCTTTAATTTCATGATGTTTTCTTGGAAATTATTCTCTTTACCTCGTTCATACCTAGAAGGGTGACATGGTGCCATGGTAAGTTGATTTCCCTTTAGGATGGATTACGATTGGGTGGATATGTGAAAAGTCATCATCCATTCCCTCCATACTTACCACTTTCCATATTTATTCCTTTCATATACCTTATCCTTGTTTGGGAATTGGGATTGGTTGCTGTTATCACTGAAATTTCATCCGCACAGGGCGACAAGAACTCAACGTCATCAACACAGAAAAACAATCATCCATGGCACAAGGATTAACTCCACAGCACATCAAAAAGGCCAAAACTATACAAAGTTGGCTAAAAAGATTAAAAAGCGCATCGCGCCCATGG
>ML812499.1:78961-94680 GCA_009831015.1 Picea engelmannii
ACCAGTAGGCTGTGTACCAGGATCCACAGCGATCCATTGTTCTTTGTCTACAAGAAGGTCCTCCATCTTGAGATTCCATAGCTCAAAGTTTTTACCATTGAACTTCTCTATCTCGATTCTAGATGAGCTCGCCATTCCTTTTAATTTACTCAAATCTCCTCTGCAAAATCTCCCACTGAACCCAGGTTTATCACAGACCCAAGATAAACTGGATCTATCAAGACCGAGCCAAACCCTCAGCAACAAAGGCGTCCCTCTGAAGCCAAAAACGTGCTCTGATACCACATGTAATTTTTAAACCTGCGAAGTAAAGCAATGCATATATATTCTTAAGCAATACAAAAATTAATCAATGGCTCATACACAGAATACACAGAGATATTTACCGAAAACCCTCAACCGGGAAAACCATTCTTTTTCATTATATCGAATTTCACCATTCGCCATACAATATATACAATGTTTTTAGGTATTCCGTAGATAACAAAACCCTAATCCCTTAATCCGAGATTAATTTACAAATCATCTAAAAATAGCAAAATCCGCTAAAAATAGCAAAAACCGCCCAAAAAAAAAATAAAAAAAAAAATTCGGGGCATTGCCTCGGGCTACGCCCAGTGCCGAACGCTGCGCGTACTCGGGGCACTGCCCCGAATGCTCCGTGTAACCAGGGGGGGGCATAGTTTCCCCCCCCTGGGACCCCCCTAGGAAAGCGCCCGACGCACATGGTAGAGCCCTAGGTGAAGGGATCGTCAGACGCACCCACAGACACACACATGCAAAGAATATAACACATACCCAACAAATATAGGGTAGCGAAAACTACGACATCTAGAAATCAAACACAGTGTCACATAAGGGCAGAGACCAAATAACGACAAAATAAAACTATAGTAAGACACACAAAGTATGATACATTAAAATACAGGTACTTGTGCACAAATGATTTATGCATAGTACTTCTTCAAGTACAACCCATTCCTGGGTTCACTCAAAGGGATACCATCGTAATCTACCAGCTCATATGTTCCTTTTTCCAAAACTCAGTGAACAATATAAAGACCTTGCCACATTGGTTCTTCCCAGCTCCTAACACATCTTGATCCTGTTCATAGAGAAGAACAAGATCACCTTCGGAGAAAACACGAGGCTTGACATGCTTGTCATATTGTGCCTTGACACATTTTTTCTGGGCTTCTATTACTATAGTGGTGTCATGTCAAGTTTCGTCTAATCGCATTAGATACAATAGACACTCTTCTTCAGCATAAGTTTTGGGTAAGAGTTCGATAGCTATCTTCAGAGAGGGTATCTCGCATTCTATAGGAAGAATGGCTTCCACACCATAAACTAATCGAAAAGGCGTAAACCCAGTAGCGGATTTGACAGATGTCCGGTATGCCCACAATGCCGAGAACAACATTGTGTGCCAACTTGTTTTATGAATTCCTATCATCCGTCAGAGCATAGTTATTAAAACTTTGTTGATTTCTTCGACTTGACCATTAGCTTGTGGATAATAGGGCGTTGAGTTATCATGACGAAGACCCAACTTTTCCGTAAGTTTCAACATCATAAAATTCCTATAGTGACTACCATGATCAGTGACGATAGCTTGGGGAACACCAAAATGATCTATGACGTGATTAAAAAGAAACAACGCTACGGTCTTTCTAGTATTATCGAATGTCGGCATCGCCTCGACCCATTTTGTAAAGTAATCAACAACTACAATGATGTAACCATGCCCCCCGAACGAGTGAGGGTGATATGTCATGAAATCGATGCCCCATTTTTCAAAAGGACCAACTGAGACCATAGGGTGAAGAGGAGAAGGATGTGAATGAATTTTCTGATTGTAGGTCTGGCAGGCATGGCATTTTTGAACGACAGTAATGCAGTCGTGAAACAAAGAAGGCCAAAAATATCTTGTGCGTAAGATCTTCTGGGCAGTAGCATACCCAGACATATGACCACCACATGCTCCAGAATGGCAGTCATTCAGAGCTTTCTTGGCTTCGTCAAATGTTAGACAACGTCGAAAAACAGATTCAATTCCTCGGCGGTAAAGAGTATCCCCGAGGATTATGTATTGACGAGCTTGATAGCGGATGCGACGTCGTTCAGTACTAGACAAAGCAGGCCGAAAAGTCTGGGTTTGGAGATATATAATGATATCCCCATACCAAAGATCATCAGTGCTAATAAGGAAAAGAGATTCATCGGGTAATGAATCTACTGCTACATTTTTCGTTGCAGAATGAGGAAAATCACATATCAACTCAGCAAAAACTAATGACTTCTTAGACTTGGCGCGATTGAATTCCAAGTCAAACTCCTGGAGTATGACAATCCATTTGGAGTATTTTCCCCCTAGCAATTGACATGTCAAAATATGTTGCATAGGGTTGCAATGAGAAATTACCGTAGTCTTGCGTGAGAGGATATAATGCCGGAAGCATTGAACGTCTTGAATGATAGCCAAGGATAGTTTTTCAACATGTTGATACTTGATTTCAGTTGGTGTGAGAATTCGACTCAAGTAATAAATAACATGTTCGTCATGCACATCATCCTCTTGGACGAGAACCATGCCAATAGTGTACTCCGAGGTAGCAAGATAAAGGAAATAATCGCGACTGTAATCAGGAGGAAAGAGAAGCGGAGCTCGCGTGAGGGACAATTTCAAAGCTTCAAAAGCATTGTTGGAAATGGTATCCCAGACGAACTCAGAATATTTCTTTAGTAGCCGTGTAAAACCACGAGTGATCTCGGCGTAATTAGGTATAAAACGACGAAGAAAGTTTTCTTTCCAATGCAAACTTTGCAACTGGCGCAGTGTAGAAGGAGGAGGGAGATTAAGAATCGCCTCAACCTTAATACGATCCACCCGGATCCCTTGATGCGAAACGATAAAACCTAGAAGACGGCCAGATTCTACGCAAAAAACACATTTATGAGGATTTAAACGTATACGATAGAATCGACAACGAACGAAAATGGCTCGGAGATGAGTGGGGTGATCAACTCGGTGCAAAGAATGAGCTGGTAAATCGTCCAAATAGGGTTGAATGATATGCTTTATATCATGAAAAGCATAAGACATAGCATGTTGAAATGTCGCGCCAGCGTTCTTAAGACTGAAGGGAAGTTTCCTATAGGCAAAAGTACCCCAAGGACAAATAAAAGCAGTCTTATGTTGGTCCTCAGGAGTGATGTTAATTTGATTATAGCCGGAGAAACTATCCATGAGAGAGAAGATTTCACTTTCGGCACAGTCATTGACAATCTGGTCGATGAAAGGGGTTGGAAAGTTGTCTTTTGGACAAGCTTTGTTAATATCCCTATAATCAACACATACGCGAATACTGCCTCCTTTCTTGTCAATCGGGACAGGATTGGAAACCCATTCTGTAAGAGCCACTGGATAAATAAAGTCGGCTTTCAAAAAAATTTCAACTTTGAGTTTGATAGCAGCCGCTTTCCGTGGATGGACTGGATGAAGGCGTTGCTGGACGGGTTTAGCTATGGGGTATGTCTTTATCTCATGTACAACAATTGCAAGGTTGATACTTGGCGTCTCTTCATAGCTCCAGGCGAATATGTCACGAAACTCTTTGAACAGGGATGTATAGGTAACTATTTCATCCTAGGAATAGGAAGCTCCAATATGGACATTTTCGATGATTCCAGGTTTAATGGATATGTCAATGGGAATCGTGGGTGATATGTTACTTATGTTCCCGTCAGAAAACACATTGTGTGTAGTCGCAGGAACTGTTGAAATGACAACAATGGTCGACAGAGTCGAAATCCGTTGGTAGTTCTCAAGAGTATGTTGCTCCAAAAAGAGTATGGAACGATGATGCCCATCATCCCAAGGGGTGTCTTCCATGATGGACATGATCATCTCATCAGTGGGAAAATAACATGAAAAGGATCGGGAGACAACTCATCAAGAGAGGGGGTAGAAGGTGTTGCTGATTGAATGGCCTGATAGGCTGATTCAACCGGACTTAACGACATTACGTCGCCGAAACGAAGATGATCTACAGGATCAGGGACTATGCAAGGGTCGGAAGACACAGGAAGTTCGTGAGGCATGGTGGATATCATGTTAATAGAAGCAACAGATGGGCGTGGAACATTGGGTGGAGGAATAGGAAAAGTACCCATTAACGAGGAGTCCTTTAAAAGGCCTACACCGACATTCTCATAACTCGATGGGGATTTAGCAATAAATGGTACGTTTCCAGTACGAGTATCGGAATTGAAAAAGGTGAGTTGGTCAGCGGTAACAACCTTTCCTTGATGAGGGAAACGTACGACATGGAAAAGTTTTGACACAATGGCACGCATGGAATCGATCCAACTGTGGCCAAGCAGAATATTATAATCAAGGGGAGCGTCGAAGACTTCCACTTCAACTTGGACCGTTTTACCTTCTAACGTGATAGGCAACGAAGGGAGAACACCATAAGGATTAAAACTAGAGCCATTGAAGGCTTTAAGAGTGTTTTGTGATTCATTCAAGGGAGGAGAGCCAATGGATTTCCAACAAGCAAAAGACATCACACGTGTTGAGGCACCCTCGTCGATAATAGTTCAGCAAATGTTCTTGTCTGAGACAACAACTTGTATCTGGAATGCGAGTTGAGGGGGTAACCTTGGAATGTGATCATCCAAGTCAAAGACTATGAGATTCGTATCTGTCGGGTCAATTCCACCAATAGCTTTCAACAGTGCCTTCTGTTGTGCAGGACAAGACTTAAGGACTTCAAGGGATGACATCGTTGAAGGTGCCTGGGCCAGATCTTCAACAATGCTGTATTTCTGGGATGCACGAGCATGAGGATTGAAAGACAATTTCCTAACGACACCTTTTGGGGGTGGTCGGATAACTGTATCAAGGCTCGGTCATTCGAGATGAAGAGGACCGACAGTAGGAGGAGTCGCGGGAGAAGGTAGGACCAAAGCAGGAGGTACATCGTCAACCTTCTCCTTATATGGAGTATAATCTTTGGCTCTAGTCATGAGTACAACGTTGTTCTACTTAGAATCACCAGTATACATCAAAACATATGATGTCATAGAAGAGGATGGTTGGTCGTGAATGACCAACTAAGCCTGTTGTTGAGATGGGAAGGGTTGGGACAAGACAACTGGTGTAGATGATTTGGGAGCTTCTTGAAGGAACTTTGTAACTTCGACACGTCGTGGACAATCCTTTGTGTAGTGATCATCACCACAGATAAGGCAAGGATATCTAGGTTTGTGCTTATCCCAGTCCTCAACAGGAGTAGTTTTAGGTTTCTCTGTTTGATTATTATTTTTTCTCTCCTTATTCTTACCTCTCCCCTTTTTAGATTTGTTTTTACCAGCTGGGGTAGATTGAACAACGTTTACCTCAGAAGTTTTGCTGGTAGGAGTGGTAGGAGATGGAGCATTTTGAACATTAGAAGAATAAGTTTTAGGGTTTGTGCTTGAAACAGAATGTGATTGGGCTTGGGCCGTACCAATCACACTGTCAGCTACATGTGAGGCAGCTGGAGCAGTTGAAGTGTTGGAAGTACCAGGACGAGGTAATTCAGGTAATAAATCATAAAGGGTTCCCGTTTGTGAATAAACGAGATCAAGATACTGAGCACGACTTATAGCCTGCTCCTCTGTGACGACGCCACCCATGGAAATGTCCTTACCAATTTCATTCACAAAGGATTTTGTAAACCATTCGGGCAGTAACTGATCGGGGAGTTCAAGTTTGATGAGACGTCATCTCCTTCGCCACTCATGGATATGATTAGATATATGATTGCCTTTAGTCTGTTTGAAGGAAGTCAAAATATCAGTCCTAAAATCATAATGGATCGGTAACTGGTAATGCGTAAGGAAATCCATAGCTAGGGTGTTGAAATCTGGGAAGAAACCTCGTGGCAATTCAATATACCACTTCGCAGCAGAATCGGTAAGGGTTCGTTGAAAAATACGTAAACAAATAGAGTCATCCATCAATGAATTGGATGAACACCATAGGTGAAAATTCATAATGTGATTGTTAGGGTCCTCTCCCACTTTGTCGTCGAATTTAGGAATGTCCGAAGGAATCTTGGTGGGCATAACGGGCCATTGGGGAGAGTGACGAATAAGATCATTTAAAATCCTAGACAAATCTGGCAAATCCAAAGTAGCAAGAAAAGGTAACTGTCGATTCACCTGTGGGTACTGGTGGCTTTGGGGTGGAAGCCCTGTGGGAAAACCAGTAGGACCATAAGCAGTCTGCACATTATTCGGTGGTGGCTAGAGAGGATAGTAACTCAAGGAATTGTAACCTTGAGTGGGGACTTGAGCTTGAACATTCGTACCCCAAATAGGATTGGGTATACCTGGATATGGTTGGCCTATAGTAGGGACAGACTGCTGCCCCCAGTCGTTTGAGGAAGATTTTGTATCATCTGATTCCAATACTGGGCCAAAGTAGGAGGTATATTTTGTCCAAAAGGTGGGGTTGGTCCCCCTATCGTAGGTGGAGTTCCAATTGGATGTTGTGCCGCAAGTGAAGGTTGCATAATATTTGGAAATTGTCCGGTAAGAGGAAGTTGAAGTGTACCACCTTGTCCACCAATGAGAGTCTGCAAGTTTGGTGCAATGGACGGTATAGTGCCACTAGGATTAGGATTACTAGAAGGAAATTGAGGGAGTGTCGGAATAAAACCGGGAATAGGGTGCCCAGGAAAAGAAGGACCACCAGGAGTACTAGATGGGGTTTGCGGAGGTGTTGGAACAAAAGCATTCAACAAAGCATTCAACGCATGGTATCCGGGTGGTAGAGTTGGAGTGACATTGGGCGTTCGCTGGGTGTTTATAGGAGCAAGACCAGCTATAGTGAACCCGGTTGGGACATTTTTAGTGTTCTCGAGATGGGCCATCTCAGCAGGGAGATTAAAGTGATAAGTGGTATTCATCGCTATAGACTCTGTCTCAGAAAACACCGGAGGGTTGATTTTGGAGACCACAGGTGAACCAGGACTAAAAAGAGTCCTTCGGAAAGCACCTGCAGACCAAAAAGGATATTGGCCTTCTACATCGGGAAAATGCCCAACGGGTGATATAGAAGAAGTAACAGCTAATTCTTCGGAAGAATTCAGGCATCTAAAAGGGCACTAAGAATCACTAGGAAGTCGGAAATCCTCTTGAGTATTTGTAATGCGAAAACGTTCAAGAGAGTCAGTGTGTTCCACTTGAGGTGTGGTAACGACTGGGACTTCACTCTGCATCGGTGAGCCTCCAGGTGTGGTTGTGGGAAAGGGTTTTGAACCTTCTAGATGATCTGGATATAAACCCTACATTCTACGTGAACGATGTGGAGGAGCTACTGTAAACAATTGAAAAAATTCATGAAGAAAATACTATGGTCAACTTCGAGAAACAAACAACAAACGCTAGTAAACCAAATCTAGGAAGCAATCACCAGGCAAACAAGACCTTCTAATTTCGAAGCCACTAGTTGGTGATGAAATCCAATGTCGCAACAACAAGACGAGAAGGGGTGGGGATATGGTGGAAAATTTACGCTGATGACCTGCTTAACGGACTTACACCCTGGTGCAAGCTCCCACACATAATCGTGGGTATACCCTCCAAGGAGTCCGAGTGAGTTTGGTCAACGTAAATTCCAGGTACCGTGAAGACTTTCCCCTCCACAGTCACCTTGGGTAAGAACCTATAGAGATAGGCCACTAAGGTCACCACAAACAACAGTAAAGCCTGGGGGAACAGTCGACAGTCCGATTCACATGCAAGGGTAGGGTATCTAGCCCAAAATCAACGCAAAAGGCTTCCACTCATCATTGTGGGTATACCTCCGAGTGACCCCCATAATACGTGAAATCTCTACACTAATGTCAACAAAGCAGGGTGAGTAACTCTGCCAATATCAATGCAACCTAGTGCTTGACCATTGTGTGAGAAGGGCTTCCCAGGACAATATGTTGCAAATGGAATTCAACACTCCCTAACACAAGATGCTATTGTGTGTTTTGAGTTTTTGGAGAGTGTATCTCTCTTCCTACTCCAAATCACTAGCCTAACTAAATGTTGGTGTAAAAGAGCCCTAGAAAAAGAGTTACTAGATAAATTTTATGATTACACAATGTTATTAAAGGCTGTTGTTTACTCAAAGGTAACGAAAATGAAACTTATGTTGTATGACTCTTGTTATCACCCCATAAATTATGGGAAGCAACTTATGACTTGGATATTATGGATATTGTCTGTATCTAGTGTTTTTATTGGCAATTGATTTTTCATTTTACAAAAAGAAAAAGAAAAAGAAAAAGAAAAGAAAAAGAAAAGGAAAAAGAAAAGAAAAGAAAAGAAAAAGAAAAGAGGGCATAAAAGAATTGAAACAAAAGCCCCATGCAATAACAGTAACTTGGTCATACCTTTCAAGCATGACCAAGTTCTTTTAAATTTTCAATGTTGATAGGTTAGAGAATAAATCTGACCAGACTGCCTAATCCTGGTCAGATAGCCCCTAGGTTAGATTAGTGAATAAATTTGACCATACTGTCTAATCCTGGTCAGATATCCCTAAGGTAGAGTAATTTCTTAACCCAATAGTTTAATCTGGGTTATTTGTCCTAGGAAGATAGGTTATCATGTAGGTTAGTTGTTTCATTTGCTTTACCCTCCATGAAAATAGATTAATAAAGATGTTACACCTTGTCCCCAACACCTAAGGATAGTTTGTTCGAAACCCCTTGGTGATGAAAGTTGAAGAAAAACCCATAAAATTCCTTTATCCTAAGTTTTTCCCCGAGCTCTTATGTCTCCACTCATGATTTATGTTACATTCACTTTCCAATGGTCTAGATCACGGCGCTTCAATCAACGGCTCACAGAGCTTTCCAGACCCCCCCTAGTGTTCTGCTTTTAATCAAGGGGGGGGGGGGGGGTCCAGAATTGGTAATAACTTGGGTGTACATCTAGACGGCCTAGAAAAGAGCGCTCAAATCTATGGTTCACATTGAATTTCAGACCCCCCCCTCCGTTCTTCCTTTAATGGAGGGGGGGGGGTCCAGAATCGGTATTAAGGAGCACGCTAAGATCTGCGGCCAGGAAACCAGCGCGCAGATCAATGGCTCATAATGGATTTCGGACCCCCCCTGGTGTTCTGATTTTAACCAGAGGGGGGGGGTCCGGAATGAATATTCCTTTCGGCGGGCCCCTTGTTACATGTGGCATTGTCCTATTGGTCTAGAAGTCCCATCCCCCACATGCTGCCTGACATTCCGTCGCCCCTGGACGTCATCCTCCACTGAGTCCACTTGTTCCACTTGCTCTTGGGGTCGTGTCACTTCCCATAACTTATGTCAGTCCATGTTGTCAGTACCTAACCCCCTTCACTCATGAACAACCTCCTTTGTTAACTTTTACCCCCAATCACCAACCTCCACGTCAGTCATTCGTATACTTTGGTCACCATCACCTACCACATCACCCTAAGTGGCCCGTTGTCCATTAATAACTGGATAATATGCCCGTTGTCATGTTGACCATTTTCCCGCGTCCAACCGACCCCATTTTTGAATAAAACTATTGTTTTCCCTGTTCATTCATTATTCATCCATCACGCCAGAAACCTCTTATTCCTCAATTGCCTCAACATCACCTTCACCTGCAGTTAGTCGACCCCACTAACGTATTTTTTATTGCAGGTACAGTGATGAAATGGTGTCAAAGACAAGACAAGCGAAAGAAGAAGAGAATCCTTTTCTTCCTCCTCTGGTGGACCTAGATAAAATTCCCTTGGTCGATAAAGATCGTTTGATAGCAGATACTATTTGCAATTTCAACTTTTCTGATCTGCATTCATGGCTCCAGGAGGTGTTCCTGGACCAGAGCGACGAAATTGGACTCTGGGAGTCCAATTTGCACCTGTATCTCTTTCCCCAGATTCATCATTTCCCAGAATTCACCCTCAAATGCCAAGCCCATTACATCCCCGACCAGAAAGCCATCATTTCTTCATCTGGAGACGTCCTCTTCTTCATCACCCCTGAAGATATTGACCAGATGATGCAAATTACCCATGCTGAATCTGCGTCCCCATTCAATTTAGAAATCCTCACTAAGCTATATCAGAAAATGACATTCCCTCAGAGAGCTCAGATCTTCGAGCTTTTTCTCCCCACTTCCGCTCCACTCCCTTCCACCAATCCCCCTTATCCTTCTTCTATGTTCTCTACCAAAGGGAATCAAATCATTTCTTCCCTTTATGCCCTGCTTGGGTACTATATTGATCAATGGGTAGATGAGCCCATCCTGGGTTTTCTGTCCATTTTCTCAAATGATGAACAACCCACCACGTAATTCGACTACAACACCTTCTTGGCCAATAATATCCATGAACAATTTGTGAATTTCACCACAGAAGGCATGTTTAGATATTCCTCCATTTTGGCTTACATGTTCGTCTACTTTCAAGCCGACAGGTTCAGTTTCTCCATGCAGAAGATGGACGCCAATGGGAGGCCCCAGCCAGTCACAACATGGACTTCTCTTCTGAAACATAACTCTATTGAATACGACATCAAAGCGTTCATTGATCAATTTTACCACCCTATGGTAAGTATGTTGAGTGGCAGGCCTAAGCCACAAATAAATGATGAAGTCCAGAGAATTCTTCATCTCTCGGACAACGCAAAGACAGGAGACTGGTATTTATACCAGAACCACACTGAAATCAGAGTTTTTGGGTGCGAATTGGCCCCTTACAAACTCCCTCAATATTTTTCGGTAAGGATTTTTGCATTAGACTATATTAGGCAGATAATGAATTCAGATGACATTCATTTTGTTTCCCTGAAGAAAAAACAACAATTGAGAATCAAGGGGCAGATTGGTTCTTTCATCTGCAATAGCCGAGGCACAGGGGAAGAAGAAGATAGAATGTTGAAGGAGATGAAATTCTCTATGAGTTTCACCTGGCACTATGATCCATGCGGGATCATTTCGGATATGAGGGTGAAAAACAAGAATGTCCCTTATGCCCATGAGTCTAAGCCAGAGATCGAGAAATTTGCAAATCAGATTGTATGGGTACCTGACACTTTGATGGATGTGGAACAACAAATTGACGTGGAACAACAGATTCCTTCAACGAGTGTGTTACCCACTACCACACCTTAGGTCCCCAAGGAGAAGATGCCCCGACAGGAGTCGTCTCCTCCTGTGACAGAGGTGTCATCAGAGGAATTCCAAATACACTCCAAAAAGCCAAAGACAGTTTCAATGCCTGGCGCGACAGTAGAACAGGAAGTTTCTACTACCACAGTAACTACCACAATGGTCAAGCCAGTCACTCTACCTTTTGGCTCGAGTCAACATAACACAATAACAAAAACAATAAAATCCACGGATTCTCCCATAGATACTTCGCCAAGCAATACTGGGCCCAAGTTGGGCATTTTTGAAAAATATGACTTGATCAAGAAGAAAAACCAGACCCTCACTAGCAGCACTTATGCCCAGTTTCAGAAGCAGTCGTCCATAGCTCAGCATAGGCTTCTTTCGGCATTTGACACAGAAAAGGGTAGGATGCATATGGCTTACCTCCAAGCTCAAGTGCCATATCCCAAGGTGATATCAGATTACAAAAGGGCCACCTTTGAGTTCCAGGCTAAGGACGTGCATCCAGTAGATCAGATGGATCTACACAAGCAAACTGGGGAGATGGTTTTCCACACTTTGGCCCACGCTTCAGCTTCTGTATCAAAATTTCGGGTAGCTTTGAACAATGCCCAGACCCAACTTAAGATGGAGAAAATATCATCTTTTGCGAAAGACAACAGAATCAAGATGTTGGAGGAGCTGGTCCTCAAGATCGGTTACGACCCTGCGAATGTCAAGGTTGCGGAAGAGATGATTAAAAATAAAAATGTTGACATCACATCCTTAAGAAAACAACTAAATATCCCTCCAACATAGGACCCACAGGCAAAGGAGATAGCCGAAAAGGAAGGGGAAAAGGATGAGATGTTAAAGTTACTCATGGAGCAGAATGCTCAGCTAAAAGAGATGGAGGCTGAGATGGAGAGACTGCTAAAGGAGAAAGAGAAGGCAAAGCCAATGGAAGGCATTCCATTGAGTGCTATCCCAATTGCAGGATTGGGCACAACAACAGCAACAATGACAACCATTCCATCTGCAACATCAGTGCCACTACCAGAAGGAACAATAGACCTTGCCAAGTCCATGGAGAGGATGAACCTGCAAGAGTCAGAAATCAGCAGGCTTAAGAAAGAAGTGGAGAACCTCCAAGAGCTAAAGACTTCTTTCCAGAAAATCCTATTCAAAGAAAAGCAGGTGAATGAAAAAATCAGGAAGGAGTTACAGTAGCTCCAAAAGCAGACAATGGCAGGGAAAACTTTGGTTGAGGTCAAAGAGATTGTGTGGACAGATATTTCCAAGTCCATAAATGAAATCTGGCCAATGGTTCAAATCATGTTTGAACAAAATGAGTTGCTCAAGAGGAGCAAACAGGCTGTAGAGAAAATCAAAATTGAGCTGGGAGACATGCCAGCACAAGCAAATGAAATCATCAGGTTCCTGAATTCCAAGACCATAGAGGAACTTGAAGAACTAAAGATCGAGGACAGGATGGAAACAATACTTGAGGTAAAAAGGGTTCTAACCAAAAGAGGTCTCATGCTTCATCTTGAGGAGAAGATTCAAGTCATGTATCAAGGAGTACATAAGTTTTTCAATAAGATAGATGTTCTCCAAAAGAAGGGCC
The DNA here is from genome assembly GCA_009831015.1 of Picea engelmannii. Taxonomy (NCBI): domain Eukaryota; kingdom Viridiplantae; phylum Streptophyta; class Pinopsida; order Pinales; family Pinaceae; genus Picea; species Picea engelmannii. Next base: position 91,758 of record ML812499.1, read on the forward strand.
TACCTGGCCTGAAGGTCATTAATGACAAATTAATGACACTCCCTGATTACAAGAAAAGGCTAATTGAAGTGTCTAAGGATAGTTCCAAGTTTGAAGGGATACAAGGAAGCATCAAAGGCAAAGCATTCATGGATGCCCTGCAGTTGGATATTAGTATCCAACATGAGATTAAACACACATTCATCATCAAGCCTACATTTGCTAAATATACAGACATGGATGAAGTGTATCGGAGATTGCTTAAAGTCACAGTGCCAGGTCATCTCAGATGGGAAGAACTATGTGATCTACTAGATTAGAAGATGAGCAGTCACAATCCAGTCAGAAGAGGTTGCGAAGGCACCTCGCCAATGGCCTACCCCAGAAGTTCCACAAACAGTTGTATCGAGTCATCAAGCAGTTTTGATTAGTTAAGTTAGTTAGACTAAAAATAGAATGAGCACGTCCTTATCAGTTACAACAGGAACGTTTGTATTTTGAATTATAAATACTTCATCTTTCGAAGTATTGGGGGTTGTTGATTCGCACACCCTGTTGCTATCAAACTGAACTATTTTTGAAGAGATCTGCCATTAATAAAGAAGAGGCACTTTTACAGGATTCTTGCGTATGTTCACTGGTGATTTTGATTTTCTAAGTTAAATGTTTTTCTTTCTCTGTATTCATTTTGTTTCCTGAATCTAATCTTTATGAATAGAGTTATGTTGCAGGATTTATCTTTGATACCCTGTTTCTGATTCTAAAGATTTAAATGTTTATCTTCTAATATCTTCAATTAAGAAATTCTTAACTGCTTGTTAGTTGGAGTTATTTTCCTCATCTTTTCTTCAGTCCATCATTTTAAATTACTAAAGATCTAGTGAGTGTATTATCTTGCCCTGTGAAGGTTTTTCTTTGGCATTTCTGGTTGTGTCTCATATCTGATTGAAATACAGACCCCATAGCCCAATGGATGTGTAGTCTGTCTCAACCAACTTCAAAAACTCTTTTACAACAAAACCAATAGTTTCTTTACCTAGCCTAATATCTGAAATTAAAAAACAAAGCTAAATCATATAGAGAGATCCCTCTCTGAAGATGGAAGGGCTAGATCCCAGCTTTAAAAGCGGTTGGTTAAGGTTACCTTTGTAGATTTCTTCTTTTTCAACCTCTTGTAAATTTACCAAGTGCTAACAACTCTGACCCAATAATGCAAGGATGACAATGAAATGTATCACTTTTCGTTCAATGAATCCTATGTATGGGAGAGAGAGAGTGTTCCAGATCAACCTTGAACTACAATGCACAATTTCTGTTCAAATGCTAATACAAACAATCACTTATCAAATGAAAATACTCTATTGTGTCTTTGTAAATACTTCAACAAGCTCAATAATTTGATTTTTTCAATGTTTTCTAAAGACACAAATTTTTTTTGAAAGAAAAAACTTTGTTGTTCACTTTTCAAAAAGGACCCTCACTATGCCAATGAGAGCACAGAAAATCAAACCAATGAACAAGCAAATAACCCAATCCAGTCTTTCAATGAAAGCAAAAATAAAGAGCAAACCAATGTAGTCTTTTCAAATGCAAAAGAAAATGATCTTTCAAACCATAAGCAAATGAGAAAAACCAAGAAAAATTAACTTTCAACCAATCACTGGATCTTAACTAATCGAACACACTCAGATTCTGAAGTCAGATAGAATGGTTTTGCCAAGAAAAGCTAAGAAACGAAAGTCAATTCCAAAATGACAAGAAAAGCCTTGAAACCCTAAGACTGTGCATGCATACAAACAAAAGCAAGAAATATATCAATCAATGGTCCAAGAAACTTACAAGAGGTAATCCAACTGACCTGGGTAGTTAGAAAGACCAAAACTCAAATTCAAAATTTTGAAACAAAGTGTTCGCAGGCAAGCAATGTTACACAGTGCGAGAATCATTGTTTTTCGCAGGTGACCCTTGAGAAGAGTGCGAGAACCTCGCACTGAAACCTATAGGCAGGGTGCGAACCTTACCAATTCTCGCAGGCTGCAATGAAGTGCAGTGCGAGAATTCCTGAACATAATCAAAAAATTGAAAATTGAAGAAAAATTGACAAAGGATTTTGGACCCAGAAGGTCTATCAGGATATCCTGAAGACTCAGAGACTGATAGGACAGGAGAAAAATGAAAACAGAGCAAATGGCCACAGAAAAATATCAAAATCCATAAAGAAAATGGGATTTTACCCCAATGGAGTCGCCAATTTTGTTATTGGATAAATCCGTAAGTGCGGACACAAACCGATCTCCCTAGATCCACCTGGATCTAGAACAAAGCAAGACAGAATAATACTCTTTCCCTAGATTTTGACTATTGAATGAACTAGGAGGCAAGAACAAGTTACATACCTTATAATCACTTCCTATGGTCTTTGTTGCTCCTGCTTCGCTCCAGTGCTCTTGTGTAGTCAAGACCAAGACAACACAAACCAACCAAAGTGAAGAAAGCACAATCTATTCAACAGTCAATCTATGTATATGATCAAGGAGTTATACAATAAAGTGGAAATAACTTTATGGGAAAGGGACATATTACTGTATCATATTGATGGAAAGTAAAGATTACAACCTGATCCTTGATGTTGCAAACTTCCTTTCGATGGCCCTTGACTCTGACACACACACTTGCTCACTTGCATGAAGAAGATCAACCACCTTTGATAAACTTGCTGGAGTTCTTAGCTGCTGTAGCATCAGTCCTTCACACAATCCTTTTCACTAATTCTCCAATAAATCTCTTGCGTGTTTGCTTCCAACCTTTTCCATGAGAATTCCCTCAATATATAGGAGAGAATGGATTAGTTACTTGGATAATAATGATCCCAAAATATCAGGGAATCCAGTACTTAGATAACCATTCGAATGCCATCTCATCCTTCTAGAAGATTCCCTTCTAG
>ML812499.1:94730-145174 GCA_009831015.1 Picea engelmannii
TTTTCCATGAGAATTCCCTCAATATATAGGAGAGAATGGATTAGTTACTTGGATAATAATGATCCCAAAATATCAGGGAATCCAGTACTTAGATAACCATTCGAATGCCATCTCATCCTTCTAGAAGATTCCCTTCTAGAAGCATCGAGAATTTATCTTGTTCCTTTCTTAAGAAAGAGTTCGCACCCTAGAAGTTCAACACAGTGCAAACTTCTCTCACCCTGGCTTAAGGCAGTCTGCGAGAATCATGCATTCTCGTAGGAAAATATACTAGCAACCTGCGAACCTCTTTCAAAAATGATATTTCTGGAAAGAGAAGAAAGTAACTTTTCTCAGGAGAAAGTTCTTATGTAGAGACTGAGTACACCATCATCAATACATCATCATGATGACCAAAATCATGGGTAACACTAGGGAATATTTTATCCAAATAAAGAAGGTATTGACTGAGGCACCTATGCTGATGAGTCCTGATTATTTCAAGGATTTCCTGATTTTTTCTTTTGCTTCTTTTGATACAGTAGCAACGGTCTTATTGCAGAAAAATGAGGAAGGGCGAGAACAACCCATTTTGTTCTTTAGTAAGGCATTGAGAGTTGCAGAAGTCTGGTACAAGATCATGGAGAAGCAGGCCTATGCCTTGGTGAAATCTCTCAAATCTTTCAGAGTCTATGTCTTGCACTCTAGGGTCACTGCATACGTTCCTTTAGCCTCTATGAAGGACATTCTTATACAGCCTGACATAGATGGGAGAAGAGGTAAATGGATTTCCAATATCCTAGAGTTTGATCTAGAGATTAATCCCACCAAGTTGATAAAGGGGCAGGGTTTAGCCAAGCTGCTGGCTAAATCCAATTGCGAAGCCTTGGGGATTAGCTTCATCAATGCCTGTTCAGAAAATCAACAAGCTGAGTCATCCAACAAGAGTTCTCAGGGTGACTTATCACTAGCAGAATGCACCTGGTACATAGATATTTTGTATTTTCTACAAGAAATGAAGCCTCTAGATGGAATGGGAAAGAGCAAGGCAAGAGATTTAAAGCTCAAGGCGGTCAGATATTGCCTCATTGACCGAGATTTATACTGGAAAGAAAGTCTAGTGGTATTTTTAAGGTGCCTGAATCCACAAGAAGCCTAGAAAGTTATGTTTGATTTCCATAGTGGCCTTTGTGGGGGTCATCATTTCTGGAATACCATAGCTCACAAAATCCTCAGGGCTGGGTATTACTGGCCCACTTTATTCGTTGATGTCTACAGAGGAATCAGAGCTTGCATCAAATGCCAAAAGTTCTCAGGAAATCAACAGCTCAAATCTCTACCACTAAAGCCTGTAGTAGTTTCAACACCCTTTCAGTAGTGGGGATTGGACTTCATTGGAGAAATTCATCCTCCCTCAAGTGGCCAACACAGATGGATCCTGACTACGACAGACTATTTCACCAAGTGGATAGAAGCTACCCTCACCAGGAGTACTTCTCACAAAGTAATTATCATCTTCCCGAAGGACATCATAGCCAGATTTGGCTACCCTAGCAGAATCGTCACCAATAATGCTACCTCTTTCAGGTCTGAGCCACTGTTAAGTTCTGTGAACAGTTTGGGATTTCACTAGTTCACTCCACTCCCTATTATCCTCAAGGAAATGGACTGGCAGATTTTTTTAATAAAGGCCTGATCAAGCTCATTAAAAGATTATTGGAAGACAATAAAAGGGCCTGGGATTAAAAACTCAAATTCGCTCTATGGGTTGATCGAGTGACCACAAAGAGGTCCCTAAACACCTCACCTTTCCAACTTGTTTATGAGACGAAGGCTATTTTTCCTACTCAACTCGCTCTACCTATGGCAAAATTCTTTCAGGACCTTGAAGGAGAGCCTGACCATATGTTCAGAAGGATTCATCAAATGGTGGAGGTGCAACATATCAGGGAGTAGGTAATGAACAGGGCCTACAGTCATCAACAGAAGGTCAAGCAAGCCTTTGACAGGAAGACCAGGAAAAAGGATTTTGAGCTGGGTGATATGGTGCTCAAGTGGGATGCACCCAGGTAGGATAGAGGCAAACACAATAAGTTTGATGCGCTCTGGATTCGACCTTTCAAAATCTCTGAAGTATTCTCAAACAACACTTACAGGTTGCAGGATTTGGAAGGCAAAGAAGTCTTTAATGGCCCAGTAAATGGGCATTTCTTGAAAAAATGTTTTTTCTGAGCCAGAGATGACTCCTCTGTTTTTGTAAATATTGTTTTCTATTTTTGACTTAGTAAATGACTCCATAGCCCAATAGTAAGGCACTGGAACTACAAAAAAGTCCTGAGAGCATCACACGGACAACTCTATCCCCCATGGAGCCTAATGTTAGCACCTAAAAATGTAAGAGGGGTATTTTTCCTAAAAGGCATCCCCCCATTGGCGAAAAGAGGGCAAGAAGTGGAGTAAAAACCCACTTATCCTAAGTTGGGGAACAATTGCATATTTGGGTAAGTGGTGAGAAAATCTAGGTGGCTAGAATCTGTGCGCCCAGAACTTTGGTCAGGATTGGATTCCAGACCCCCTTCTCCATTCTACCTTTAAGGAAGGGGGGGGTCTGGAATTGGTTGCACATCTCTCAACGACCTAGATCAGAGCGCCCAGATCTGTAGTCAAGGTTGGATTATGGACCCCCCTTTCCATTCTACCTTTAACAAAGGGGGGGGGGGGTCTAGAATTGGCAACTCTCAACGGGCCCCACATTGTCACGTCTCCAATATCCTCCACCTTCCATCATACGCCTTCCACTCAACGCCATCCTGGCCCATCCCTTTTTCCCCTTTTTTCTCATTTCCACCTATCACCTCCTGATAGGTGTTCTCCCCCTCATCTTTCCTCCTTCCTTCGTGCCCACCGCCTTGCGGCTTGACTATCATTTTCCCATGGCACTTCGCCTCGTCATCAAGTGCCACAACCCTCTTCCCCTCGTCCACATGGCCCCTTTCCATCTCATCACCCACTCACCTACTGCCATGTGTCTCTCTTTCTCTCCCAGTCACCTTCATTTGTATCGTAATCTCAACTCCTTATCCGCTTGAGCCCCTCATTCCATGTCACTTTCGCCCATCCACTATTTCCAATTATGCGCCCCAACCTTCACACTAGCCTCCACGTCTTATCCATCAGGCCGTTCATCCGATCCAGGTGGCAGCATGAGAAGACCCCCATGCCTAAAAAGTGCAGAGTTGGTCAGGTTGTTCTAAATCCCAAGGAAGTAGTTATTGAGGTAGTTGGTGGTGGTTAGACATCATCTCCACCATAAATGGAAAGTCCGGTGACGAATTAAAAGCATGTCGATTCATCCGCAGGACTGTCAAGAGTTCAATTGCATCTATCATAAGTGCATGATCGTTTAGAGACTGCCTGTGTAGATTGTCAGTGGACATGTAGACGCAATGTTTTTAATACAGTGTCTCGGTTTCGCTGTTGTGGTTTTTCTTTGAGTATATGTAGGCAATTTTTCCATTTTGTAATGTATCGATGGTAGAGAACAACTCCCAATTGTAAAGATTTAATCCAGCCTCTAGTTCTCTGGTTATAGAAGAACAATTGAGACTTCTTGTTTAATGGCAACCAACTTCTCCTTCTCCCTTTTTTTCTTGAATCTAAGATCCTAGGCATGAATGATTCAGTCAGGTGTTTCATTGCTATATTATGTAGGTTTGATTTTATCAGTTCTGCAATCTTCTTGGGTTCATTTTGAAGTTGTTCAGCTCTGAGAGGACCCCATAGCTGAGACTTTTCCTCTTTTGTGAAGGTTGCTGGAAGACCTAACGTCTAGAGCAGACTTTATTTCCCCTCTCTCTCTCCCACTTACTCACCACTATCATTATTACTGGCTTAAGTTACGTCAAGACCTCATGTGTCACTGTTGTTCTAGCGCAGTTTTTCTGAGTTAGAATGATACTTTTCCGAGTTTACTTCCATCTGATCACCCCTTTATAAACAAAACATGACATAAACTGATGGGCGTCAGGCTCTGCTCCTGCTGCAATCCAGGAGTGACTTCCGTCGCCAACATACTCACCTTGAGACAATGTCAATTTGTGATTTTTCATGTCTCTTGTTATTATCATACCAAGTATTTTCTTTGCAACACCCAAATCCTTCATCGTAAATGAATTAGATAATTTCTTCTTGAGCACATTTATATCATGCATATTAGACCCTGCAAAAACATGTCATCTACATAAAATAGCAACATAATATAACTTCCATTTTCTAGCCTTTTAAAATAAACACAATGATCAGAATGACATCTACTATAACCTTGTGTTATAACCATAAATTGCACCACACATGCTTACCTGGCATCAGGCCAACTTATATCCATTCATTGCCAAAACATCTGTTGAACAACTCTTTGGAAATCCTCTTGTTTCAAGGCCCACGTGCCCTAACCCATTACTGCACGCGTGTGTACGCTGGCTGACTCACTACAGCCCGCGTGTACCTAACAAAGAACGAAAAAAGGAAAGTTGCCGACGAAACAAAAAGCTATGGGTCAGTTAACTGAAACTCCTGGCCATGCATGGATGAGGGTTCATCCAAAACCCTATCTCCTTCTAGCCTATAAAAGAAGGGGTAGGGGTACCATTTGGAGGAGGAAAAAATATAGCGAAGAAACTATGCCCATTTACGTAATCCATTGTCCCAACCCTTTAGCCTTTCTTCATGCCAAACGAGATTTAACGCAAAGCAGTTGAAGGACAGAAGAAGAGGAACCCAGGATCAGGTTCAATGAGCCTTGGTCGGTCTCAGCTTTGATTGTAAGTTGATTCATTTTCAGTAATAAAAAGAATACTTTTCCTGTCCCAATGCATGAATTGTCTATGGTTTGGTTAATTTATACTTGATTTCTAACCCTTGAGTAGAGAAGTAGCATGCATGCATAGTTGTTATTTGTCTTGATTGCAGGTTATCTGTGGAAGGAGCAGCACAAGCAAGTGGTCAAATCTCAACGGAGGATCTACATCGAACGTCGGTAATAAGGTTGGTGGTTCTCTTCATGCATTTACTGTGAAAGAGGGGTTTTAATCTTGGGTTGTAGGTTAAAAAGTAATTTATTTTTGGTCAAAATATGCATGCAAGTCTGACCCTAGTTTGCTAGTCCATAGGGTATTTTTCCCAACAACAGAATTGGCGATCGTACTGGGGACAATACTCTTTAGGGTTTCCAGATTTATTTGAGTTTTTGGGTAGTTTAAAGATTAGGTTTTCTGTTTTTTTTTGCCTGTCTTTTTCTGTAAGGTCTAAGCTAGCAGGCAGCCTAGTTCTTGATACCAGTTTTCCCTGGCTGTTGCTTGACGGTAGTTGTCGGGACACACAGAGGTACACGCGACCTACATAAGTCCTACACGCATGTACCCATGCCCTATCCTACTACAACCCACGTGTGAACGTTAGCTGTGGAGATAGTAGTAGTTTGTAGGAGTTCAGAGAAATTTAGAGGTAGTCCTCCTCTTCCCTGTCAGAATTATACATTCTCAGGGGGTTTTCTGGAATCTTGTCTGAGTCTTGTTGGTTCACAGTCCTATCTCAGATTGGTTTTTTCGCCTTATTATTCCTTGCATTATTTTTCTTTTCTATTAGAAAGAGCATACAAGCCTTCAAGGGACCCTGGTTATCAATACCAGAGGCCTCTTCTTGGTCTGGACTACATGTTTTCATTTTTGTCTTAGAATTTAGACATACACGCGGCCTGTACAAGGTCATCCCGCGTGTACACGCTTCCTATTTCAGCTCAACACATGTTTGCACGCGTGCTTTTTTAGTGACAATAACGTGCTTGATAGGCTAATTTTTTTTCAGGGTGTGGCAGTCATCCCCTCCTTTGATGAGAAGTATTCCTCTCAGGTGTTTGAGTCTAGGGTTGAACAGTCAGTAGGTTAGGTCATCTTACCCCTAGCCTGCTTTTTCTCAGTTGATAGTTGACAGAAAATATAAAAAAAAAAAAAATTATGGTTTTTAGACAAGCGTAAGAGTCTTTGTTTTCTTTATTTCCATTGTGTGTCTTTACTCTGATTCTTTGTGATATGCATTTTAATATAGAATGTGTTTTTCTTGGTTTTTTTCTTGTCGGTATTTTCCCTTTGTTGCATTACTAACACTTAAATAAATAAAAAATCTCTTTTCATTTTCTTCTTTGTTTGAAGAGTGTGTTTCTGCATCATTAGCTAGGGAGAAGTATTTTATTTCATAATTTTTTGCAGTGCATTTAGAGTATAAGTAGCTCGTAGTTGAGCGAAATTTCTTTATGTTTGCTGTATAAAATCTTAGAAAAATTGAAAAGAAAAAGAAATCTTTCTTTGTGAAAAGTTGTTGAAATTTTGCATTTAGTAAAAGTCTTTTATTTCCATCTTTTTTCATTCATTTTTTCTTTCATCTTTACACATCACCGGTTTCACCTTCATACCCCTTGACGTAAGAAAAATCCTTAAAAGTAACGCTAATCTTAAAATCTACTAGACTTTTATGTTTGTAGGGTTCACAAACTAGTTCAGGATTAGGGCCTTGAATTAGGTTGGAGAGGAAACTCTTTAAGGGCACTCAAAACCCAACATTAGAGTCTGAGGTAGGGAGTGTCTAAGTCCAGTTTCGTGGAAGTTATCCGGGACCCCCCTCTAACGCAAGGGATAAAAACAAGGTCGTGTGCGGAAAGGTAGCAGAGATAACCCCTCCAAAGCCAGACCAATCGTAGTGGAGAACACATATCGAGGACTTGTTTTGGGATTCCGTCGTTTGCATTTGCCACGGGGATTCGTGGGTCTCAAATCTGTTTGAGGTCCTCAGTTGTCTTCTAGACCATTTTCTCTCGATACCCTCGACAGGTTTCGGGCTTGATACCTTGCTCATTGTGGTCTACCCGACTTTCGACTGTACCCGCCTGGTGACTGTTCGCATGCTGGCAACCTAGTTGCCAATATTTTTAGGGACATACACGGGTGACTACGGGGTTATACCATGGTACCTAGGATAGACATCAGGCCATGCTTTGCAAATTATACCTAGAGGGTGCTTCCATGTTCGAGTTTCACTTGCACCGGTAAGTTTCTCTAGTGTTGGTTGTTGTAACTGTTCTTCCAAATAGTTTAGTGATTGCTTGTCTTATCTCCTAGGGGCTTCTTTTTAGTGTGTGTTACTTTTGAACATGTAGAATACCTTAGCGTGTCTTGGATCTTCTCACATAGTGGAGGATCCTGAGCTTCGCTGGTCATGAAGGCTTCTGGGCCTGCCTCTGGTTACACTAGAGCCACCCCTGCCACCATTAAGGTGGAAGCTAGAACAACAAGGGTCTTTCGAAGCGACCGGGTTACAAACATTTGTGCCCGAACAACTCCTGGAGGAATCAACCACCAATCTTGGCTTGGTTGAAACCCCAACCACTGATATCTGGGCATTGTTTACTACACCAATCCAATTTCATGAATGCCAGACAATGCCTCACACAACTATGGAAACAAACGTTGTTACTTCTTCTGGGAATTCTTCCATTCCCACCACAGTTGCTACCACAGGAGAATCATCTCCTAACTTACCGTCTTCAGTCTGAGCCACCATGGTCTCGGCCGCAACTATGTTGCATAGTGGACCGAACTCGTCTATGGTGGCGGCCACAACCCCCTTCACACCTAGTGCGACAGGCCCTCTATTCTCATACGGTATGCCTAGTTCAGGTACAATTCTTGCACTCACTTACTCCACTTTACAGACTTTGGGTCTAGGGGCAGGGAGCTCTAGCGCTCCTCTGCAAGGTCAACTTGGGGGCACTCCTGTCCCTTTTAATTCTTTTCCTTACGCCGGGGGTCATATCCCTCCTTCGTCCCCTTCTCTTGGTGGTCCGCATCATTAGTCCGTTGGGCAACCTGCACACACTAGTTTATTTGGAGCCGGGAGTCAAGAAAGACCCGTGCATAGTATGTCAGTAGGTTCAACACCGTTTGTTTGGAACAGGATGTTTGGTAACAACACTTTCTCATCCACCGCTTTCTCGCCCGGGGGCAATCCCATTTTTGGATAGTCTACTCCGGCGCAGGGGGCACATATAGCAGGACCTTGGAACTCAGGACAAGGATCCGTTCCCTCCTCTGGAATGTCATTCTGGGTAATTCTTTCCATAATCAATGGAACCCTGGACAGACTACTATGCCTCTCCCATCAGGACCGGCATGGGGTAATCCTTCCCAAAGTCCTTCGAACACGATGCATGCCCAACACCCTATGTCCTTTATGGGAAATCAACCGATGATGTCTCCATAGATGCAAAATCCTTACGCTGGTCAGGGCCATGGTTTCTACCAGAATCCAGGCCAGCAGCCAAAATTTTCCTGGCAACCTGGTGCCAGTCAAACTCCAAGACCCTTTTTCCCAGGTTATCAACAACAACCCAAACTACCATTCCTGGCAACTTTACACTTGCCAGATTTGACAAGGTTGTTAAATGATCCTATTTGTCATGATTTGTGTTGGCCTCCTATGCCAATGAAGTTTCCTTTGGACATTCCAAAGTTCGAGGCCAAGCCTAATGAAGATCCAGGTGATCATGTGACTACCTTCCATCTTTGGTGTTCATCTAACTCATTGAAAGATGACTCCGTACAGTTGTGATTGTTTCAACGTACTCTTATCAGGAGTGCCGCGAAATGGTACATTGAGCTCGATCGCTCCAGATAATCTTCCTTTGGTGAACTGGTGATGGCCTTCCTTAACCATTTCTGGTTACCTGTGAGATACGATGCTGGCACAAAGATGCTCACCAATTTCGAACAGACAACCACATACCATATCTCTGATCATATCCGAGAGTGGAGACATCGGAAGAGTCTAATCAAAGTACCAGTCCCACCAGCATTCCTGCTTGAGTGGTTCCTTAAGTCTTTGGTCCCACAATTATCCAAAGACGTCGCAACTTTCAGAGTTTTCTCCGAAGAAGATGCCATCATGAGGTCTCAACAGTTTGAGCTCATCTATTCTCATTCTGGTTTATTATACAACATCCTACCAGATGCACCATGATCGATATTGGATAAAAATATACAGAGAGTTGGACCACATGCCGATGGTATTGTTGGTTCAGCACAAACCAAGCCCGCTGAGCAATTGACAAAACAGTTGCAACATTTATCTATACAACACACAATGACCAAGCAGACTACTGCTTTGGCTGCTCCTCCTACCCAAACGTCGAAAGTACACTCTGTGTAGTTGGCTAACCCAAAGGCCACCCAGCAGCCTGAAGGGAAGAAAAAAAAATGAAAGAAGGGTAAGGGGGATAAAAAACCCATTGATAATGCTGGTGGGGACACTACAGAAAAACAAAAGGTGAGGTATCCGTGCAACTTGTGTGTGGAGGACCACCTGACCCATATTTGTCCTTGACTTGCAGAGGCCCAAAAGTTTGTCACATAGCAACAACAGGCAGTGTTGACTAACCCTTTTCAACATGGGCAAAATTTAACTCAAGCCTCTACAAGTGCAGAAGGGGGAAACCAAGAAACCTGCCCTCCTCCAAACAATCCCTCATCCACGAACGTATATATGGTTAGGGGTGATGCTTTCATAACGACTAGAGCACATGACTATAGTAAACCAAGCACTTATGAGAAGGGTAAAGAAGCTGATCTCCCATCTCTTCCTCTACAGATCGAGAAGAAATTGGGGAAAACAATGACACACATTCCAAAGGGTTAATTTAAAAAATCTTCTCACAACCCAAACACAAGGGCCGCCCATAATGACTCTGTGGTGGAGGATTTATCACAAAACCCTTGTGTGATGTCTGCTTTGGAGGTCCTCCAAAGATGCCCTACTCAGAGGAAAGCCTTGTTAACCACTTTGGGCTCTACTGAGACTTGTAACCCGGGTACCATCATGCTAGATACAACTGACTTAAAACCTCGTCTGCCTTACCACGTAGCATTTCAGATAGTAGTGGCTCATCCCATGAAAACTTTTACATGGAATATCTTCCGCATGGTGGTCGACGAGGGTGCCTCGATATGCATTATTTCGTTAGCATGTTGGAAGGCCATTGGCTAGCCTGCTTTGTCTCCATCACCTACTCTCCTCACTGCATTCGACAGTCGTTCTTTCCGACCACATGGCATCGTTCCTTCTTTCCCTGTGCATCTAGGAGGGAAAACCGTGTGTGTCGAAGTAGAGGTAGTCGATTCTCCCCTCGACTATAACCTCTTGTTAGGATGGAGTTGGAATTATGCTATGCAAGCTATGGTTGCTACAGTTTTCCGAGTATTTTTGTTTCCACACGAAGGTCGGATAGTGACCATTGATAAACTGTCTTTCTCCACACCTGACCCAACTTTGGGGGCATCCATGGTCCCTATGATTGATAATCCTCAACTAGGTGTCGTTAATGTAGGAGTTGGTTTGTGCCCATCCTTGATGGGTACCTTTGATTACCCACCTCCTCATGACGATGTCAAATTTATATCTAATCACCATAAGGTTGATATTTTTCAAGTTTCGTCATTCCGCATGACTTACTTTGAGGATCCTTGGATTCTTTCTTCCCCATCAGCCATGATGGATGAGATAGGGCACCTCGATATGTCCATGCCCTTGTCGGTCACCGAGGTAGTGTACTCTTTAGTCTAGCAAGGCTCAGCTAACCCTGATCTAACTCCGGCACAAGAGTTGGATCCACTTTCAGAGCCTATTTGGGCTCAGGGTTCTCTTACTAACGTCGATTCATTAGAGTTAGTCTTGCCTTCAGACGAAGAAGTAATTGAAGCAATGACTAGTCTGGCCAAACCTTGGGAAGATCTTCATCATAGATCATATTTCCTCCCATAGTTAAGCCGAATCGAGGCAAGAGAATTCACTGTTACCATGACGGGAGATCAGCCATGTCCTATTAATCTCTTAGCTACGTAGGAAATTTATGCTGAGGGGAATATGGTGACTATCGTTGAAACTATACCCATCAACATCTCCCGAAACCCTGACGTCATGGAGAATGTCTTCATCGGAGCGGATTGCTCCCCCGAAGAGATTCAAATTTACATGGATCTTTTCAAAGAATTCCGCGACATTTTTGCCTGGTCTTATGAGGAAATTCCAGGTATCGATCCGAAAATAGTTGAACATGAAATCACAACATATCCTGATGCTAAGCCTGTTCGACAAAAAATTAGTCCAGTCAATCCTAAGAAAGCAACAACCATCAAGATTGAGGTTGAGAAATTTCTAAAGGAAGGTTTCATTTATCCTATCCATTTGACTCAATGGGTGTCAAACCCCGTGCCGATCAATAAAAAACAAGGCACGATTTGTGTATGTACCGATTTTCGTGATTTGAACAAGGCATGTCCCAAAAATAATTTTCCAACACCATTCATTGACCAGATCATTGTTGAATGTGCCGGTTGTGAAGCCTTTTCGTTCATGGATGGTTTTTCGGGATATAATCAAATCCAAATCAAACCTGAAGACCAACACAAAACGAAATTCATTTGTCCATGGGGTACATTCGCCTATCGTAAGATGCCTTTTGGCCTTAAAAATGCTGGAGCCACATTCCAATGGGCCATGTCTTTTGCGTTTCATGACCTCGAACATATAGTCGAGGCCTATCTAAATGATTTAGCATCATTCTCTTGTAAGCGAACAGATCATCCCATGCACCTTAGACTAATCTTCAAACATTGTCGCTACTTCAGGATTCGCTTGAATCCAAACAAGTGTAGCTTCTGTGTAACGTCAGGACATTTGTTAGTTTTCATCATATCAACAACAAGGATCATGGTCGATCCTCTTAAGGTGGAGGAAATAATCCAGTTTCCCCCCATGCACAATCTTACAACTTCAGAGTCTACAAGGCAAGGCGAACTTCTTACGATGCTTCATCGCCAACTATGCCGAAATCACCAAGGGCTTTATGCGTTTATTGAAGAAAGATGTTCCCTTTTTCTGGGATGAAGCCGCTCAATGCTCTTTCGACGCATTAAAACAGGCCCTCACAACCGCACCGCTGCTATGGCCACCGAACTACAACAAGTATTTCTTGTTATATTTGGTTGTCGCAGAGTCAACCATAAGCATGGTTTTAGTTTAGGAGGACGATTCATTTTTAGAATACGTTATCTATTACCTGAGTCGAGGCCTCATAGGACTGGAACTCAATTATTCTCATATCAAAAAACTTGCGTTGGCATCAGTTCATGCTGTTCAACGGTTCCATCACTATGTTAGGTTTTGTAAGACCACCATCATTGTTGTCATGAATCCATTCCAGTACATGTTGACATGATGAGTTATAGGCAAAAAAATTAGTAGATGGATAGTTATCCTCCAATAATTTGACTTAGACTTTGTTTCAGCGAAGTCCAAGAAGTCAGTGGTCTTCGTAGAGCTTATTTCGAAACTTCCGGTTGAGTCAGGTGACATTGTGCCTAAGGAATCACCTATCTAGGGGGATATGTTTTTGATTGCATCTTCAAACCCCTGGTATGGAGATATACTTATCTATCTCCAGACTTTGAAGTGCCCCACCTTTGCTTCTCATGATGAGCATTGGCGGATATGCCATCAGGCTAAGAATTATCTCATACTCGTTGATACGTTGTATCGGAGAGGTGTAGACTACATCTTGCGTCGATGTCTCACTCATAAGGAGGACGTCATAGTTCTCAACGATTATCATACTGGAGCTTGTGGTGGTCATTTATCTGGGTTGGCAACAACCCAAAAGATTCTACGAGCAGGTTACTTATGGCCGACACTTATCAAAGATTGTATCGAATCAGTCAAGAAGTGCCATCCGTGCCAAGTCTTCTCTCGGAAGATGAGGGCACATCCTGCTCCTATGTTTCCTGTCATCATAGTTGGTCCCTTCACTATATGGGGGATTGATTACACTACATGCAACCCCCCGTCAGCAAGGGGGCACCGCTAAATCATTGTAGCTGTCGACTACTTCACTAAGTGGGTCGAAGCTATGCCAACGTTTAAAGATGATGGAGAGACTACAACTCTCTTTTTATTCAAACAGATCATAGCAAGGTTCGGCGTCCCGAGAGAGATTGTCACTGACCATGGAAGTCACTTTCAGAACCAAATGATGACTGAATTAACATCAAATCTTGGGTTATGGCAGGAACATTCATCACCTTACTACCCCCAAGCCAATGGGCAGGTGGAAGCTGTAAAAAAAAATCTTAAGACTATTCTACAACGAACTATCAACTCAGCCAAGTCAAATTGGCATTTGATGTTATACTCAACATTATGGGATTACCGAACATCTGTTAAGACTACAACCAGTTTCTCACCATTCCAACTCGTTTACGGGTTGGAGGCAGTCTTGCCCATTGAATGTCAAATCCCATCTCTGAAATTGGAAGTACAGTTATTGCCAGATACTTCTCCACTTGAAGAACAATTAGTACACCTTGAGCAGCTTGATGAGCAGCATCATGATGTGGCCCTAGCCAACGAGGCTCATAAACATAAGGTCAAGTGTCAATATGATAGGTTCGTTCATCCTCGGATTTTTTCTGAAGGCGACCTCGTCCTGGTCTATGACCAAGACAAGGACCCCCTGGGGGCAGGAAAGTTTAAACCCATGTGGTTCAGACCCTTCATTATAAAAGAGGTATTAAAAAAGGGCGCTTATCATTTGGTTGATTTTGAAGGGAAAGCTTTGGCGGAGCCTAGAAATGGGCTCTACCTCAAGAAGTATTACTCATAGACAGGTCACTGTGGGTAACTTTTTGTAACATATGTATAGTCTTTGTACTATTACTTTTTAAGTTTATTTTAAAGTGTTATGGATGTGTCATTGATGTTATCTTTCATTAATATGGAAGATGTCAAGTGAGTCCGAGGTGTTTGTTGGGTATGCAGACGGTGCTAGTTGACACACGTGGAGGCTTGCCTCCGCAACTTGGGTAATCTTTACACCACAGGGTCAGTTGTTATCTTCTGGAGGTATATGCTTAGGTGACACCACAAATAATGTCGTCGAGTATAGTGTAGTTATTGAGTTGCTTTGTGATGCCTTGTCATTGGGTATCTCTCATCTCCAGGTCTATCTCGATGCTCAACTGGTTGTGTCGCAGCTAAACAGAGTATATCGGGTTCATGATCCAACTTTGCACTGACGATTCCTTAGGGTATGTCTCTTAGAACAAAACTTTGATTATATTACATATTTTCATGTTCCTAGGAGATTAAACCAAATTACATATACTCTAGATAATCAAATTTTAGATTGGCATCTCGCCCACATATACAAAGAACATGGACATAAGCATGTAAATAAATTTTTGCACATAGGATCCATAAGAAACAAAAAGATAAAAACCATATATAAACATCACAAAATACTCAGAGTACATAGATGGACGCAAGCGCCTCAAAAATGGGAATAGTAACGAGCCACCGGGCTTATACCCTCAAAAAATATATACAAGTAGGTGCTCGTGGCACATCAAAAGTATAAGTCTATTCAGAGCCTATGGGCCCTTTTATAATCATCTATAGCACAGGCTAAATTCCTAAACAATCAGACCCATGTCTGAGGTGCCCCCACAACATGAGGCTGCATGGATGGTGGTAGGTCCTCTATCTCTTCCATCGGGACTGAGCGAGTGAGCGCAGTGAAGTTCCACTCAATTCATCTAAGGACCCTTTCAGACTCTCCGACTGGGATTTTCCCTACTACTGCTGCTCCCCCAGTGGCGGCAGCCGTGACTTTTGGCCATGGACAACACCTGTTTCATGCATAGTCGGTAGGTCCCACGGGTCCCACATATGCATAAAACAAAAGTTTACCCGTCAAATACTCTGGCATACAAAAAAATGATATATATAACAAAAAGTCATAAAAATTACATATGAAAACAAAAAAACTACAAAGGTGGAGACTTACCCATCTCCCCTTGCTCCTCGCCAGGAGGCACGGGTATCTCTGGATCTCTAGAGAAATCTATCCCTGCATATGGGTAGTCCTCGATAACAGGGATCTATCGTGAAATCCAAGAAAATAAGTCATCGTCGAAGGACTCAATGGTCCTTCCACCACCCTGTCGCGGTAGTAACAGTGCCCATCTACACACTGCAAGGAAAGAGGCCAGATGCCTGTGTACTACAACCCGAGGACTGAAACTTAGAACTCTCTCAAAAAAGAACGAACACAAGATGGTCCCGAACCTGAAGTTCCTCTGTGTCTGCTGTCGGCAATATGTCAATTGCCTCTTCATGCACTCAAGCAGTGTGGTACTCCAATCAAATATTTGTGCATTCATGCACTGAATGGCATAGTTCATCTGTGCGCGCGAAGCCTAATGCACGGCTGCTAAGCCTGTAATCCACCCAATCAGTAACAAGATAGTCTGTAGTGCTAAGTTGGTAATCTTGCTAATGGGTACCTGGGAACCCGCACGTTCAGTCCCAGCCTCACAGTGGTCAGCTATCAACTCCGAGATCTTGCTCGGCCCCGCAGGAAAAGTCTGGAAGTTGACTGGTTCCCCTCTCCTTGAGAGGCCAGTCAGAAAGTAAATGTCCTCGGTGGTGGGCACCAATGATTGCCCCTATAGAATAAACACCTCTGCATTAGGATGCCAGTAATCAATCAAGGAATTTAGTAGCCTTGGTTGCACGCGCATAAACGGACATAGAAAGAATTTGAGTAAACCGCATTGCATTAACATGGCCACAACATTCGGATCTGCAGCAACCAACTCACTGATTGCCTCATGATCCCTTTCCCTCCACTGGACATACATCCTGCCAACACAACAAGGTAAAGGAGGGATAGTACTTCCTTTTAGTTTTCTTTTTCATCATAAAGGGGAGGTACACACTGTCTGTAGAGGTGACAGTCGTGTGTACACATAGCATGTCTCTGGACAGGCTGCGTGTACCTAGGGCTAACCTTTTTAAGGTCGACACCCACCCAAAAAATAAACTAAATGACTAAATTGAAGTATTGAATATCTAGATAAGGGAGTTTGTACTTACTTGGTCCAAGCAGAAGTTCGTTTCTTCCACTGTAGCTCCCGGAATCACTATCTTTTGCAAAGGGGGACTTTTGGCTCCAGGATCAATTTCCAAATCAGCAATGGTGATAATGAGCTGCCAACTTCTATTTATAGACTTTTTGGCTTCTTTTTGTCACTTTTTTGGCCCCCCTTATCAGTTTCTTTATACCAAAAACCATTTAGAGTGATCCAAGAGTTATATGGGAGGGATTTGATCAGGTATTGGGACAAGTTTTTTTGAGTTTCGAAAAATTATTGACAGTCCATAATTTTTTTTTTTTTTTTCCAAAATCAACTTGAGCATATAGGTTAGGATACCACCCCAACTTTTGCATCTCGTTGCCTTTTTATTATGCTATAGGATCGATCCCATCAGGTTGTGACACGAAACCGTCATATCTTCTATAGAAGTGTCACGACTTGGTGGTAGAGCTTACCAGAACATGGATGCCCTAGGTAGGTCCTGGTTGCATTATCGTGTCCATGCCATTTCTAAAAACACTGTAGGCTCGGGAGTCCGTATAGTCTTTCTTGAATATGAGTTTGAGCCTCATTTGAATGAGTCTTTTTCACTCTTTGTCTTACCCTCAGGACTCCCAAAAAATAACGGGTCTCCTCTTAAGCCCTTTTTATACCCTCTAAAAATGAAAAGATTGTCGAGCGATCTTGTGACCTTTCACGCTCGTTAAACTGAAATTTGAAGTCACGTCTGTCCAACAGTAGTTTACCCCTTTTTCAGTCCGGACGGTCAACTGTACGAACAAAGGTATACTCTATTGAATTCTCATTCTTTAGAAGAGTACTCTCAGGTATAATTTTATTCCTTTTTTGGGCCTGAGGGACTAAATTTACGAAAAAGAAACCCCCACGGAGTCCATAGTTAAGCTCTTTTCAGACTCCCTAAAATTGAAAAGATCGCCGAGTGACCTTATTCTTTCACACTCGTTAAATTGGTCTAGAAGAATATTCCTGACGGAGTCCATAGTTAAGATTTTTTCAGACTCCTTAATAGTGAAAAAATAGTCGAGTGATCTTGTCCTTGTCACACTCGTTAAAATGGTTTTTAATTGACTTCTAAGAGGTGCTAGTTTATCCCTTTTTCGAACCAACTAGACTATTGTCGAAAAAGGTACCCCAACGGAGTCTCCTTTTATGCTTTTTCAGACTCTCTAAACATGAAAAACCACCGATCTTACCTTCTCTGGACTCGTTAAAATTACATTGAAGGACATTACCATTGTGTGTTTTATCAACCTCATTTGCATACCTTATCCACCAACCTTGTGACAGTTTTCTTCTGTGTCTTAACACCTTTGGCCACTAGAGGATATTTCCCAAGTATCATTTTACCAGAACATCAGTCTTGTTCTTGTGCCTCAAGCTTTTATGTTTGCAGTACTCATTCCTCCATTGTAACATAATATTCCTTTATTCTTTTTCAAACATTATCAAATAGAAAAAAAAAAATCAAATATACCCCAAAAAGAGGATGGGAAAAGTATTTTCTTTATTGGCAGCATAATGAGTCATCCTTGGATAAATCACATATGTCCGTTTGATCATCAGACTATGGGATGTAGTACGACCTTAGGAAGCTTTTCTCGCCATATAGAGTTGTGTCCTCCACCGTTTGGTTACTCTTCCAAACATATGGAGAGTTTGCATTGCCTCCTGCTTCGTAGACTTATGATTAACATATATGCTGCCTGATTCTTATCACTTGTCGTGCTATTGTCCAAGGGAAGTTTGTCACTAAGCCTGAGTCGGCCCCTCTGCAATATGTTTTTTGTCTGCATACCCATCCATCCTGAACGTCCAATCAAGTCCTTGTTCGAAATCATTGAAGCCTTCAGTCCGATCATCAATATTATCAAGTCCATAACCGACGAGCCGTTGAAGACCTTTGGGTAGTGCAGTCGTACACTCATATTACACTCCTACCTGAGTTTTAGAAGATTTTGAAGTTGTTGCTCAAGCTCTGAAGTATAGCCATCAGGCCAAATCATCTTTTGGAAGATGGGTACTCTATATGTATATCTTTTTGATTTCAAGATGTAGCTCCGCTGTGTATTATTCGCGGCTACTCTTTATAGTTATTTGACATGGATCTATAGTGTATTTGATTGGTAGCCATGGTTATATTTTATCTCGAGCATGGGTATGCCCGTCTCGGTGAGACATTTGTTATTTTGTAGACGACACCTCCTGGTTCCTGATCCTTGGGCTCACTCATTCAGCGCATCAGTAAATATTGGTAATGTATTTCAGCCATCAGATGCTCTTCTAACCTCACACATTAGGGGGCATCTGTTATAACCCTAAATTGCACCACACATGCTTACCTGGCATCATGCCAACTTATATCCCTTCTTTGCCAAAACATCTGCTGAACAACTCTTTGGAAATCCTCTTGTGTCAAGGCCCACACGCCCTAACCCATTACTGCACGCATGTGTATGCTAGCTGACTGACTACAACCCGCGTGTACCTAACAAAGCATGAAAAAAGGAAAGTTGCTGACAAAACAAAAAGCTATGGTTCAGTTAACTGAAACTCCCAGCCATGCATGGCCGAGGGTTTGTCCAAAACCCTAGCTCCTTCTAGCCTATAAAAGAAGGGGTAGGGGTACCATTTGGAGGAGGAAAAAATATATCAAAGAAACTATGCCCATTTACGTAATCCATTGTCCCAACCCTTTAGCCTTTCCTCATGCCAAAGGAGATTTAACACAAAGCATTTGAAGGACAAAAGAAGAGGAGCCCAGGATCAGGTTCAAGGAGCGGTGGCCGGTCTCAGCTTTGATTGTAAGTTGATTCATTTTCAGTAATAAAAAGAATACTTTTCCCGTCCCAATGCATGGATTGTCTATGGTTTGGTTAATTTCTTCTTGATTTCTAACCCTTGAGTAGAGAATTAGCATGCATGCATAGTTGTTATTTGTCTTTATTGTAGGTTATCTGTGGAAGGAGCAGGGCAAGAAAGTGGTCAAAGTGCAACGAAGGATCTACATCGAACACCGGTAATAAGGTTGGTGGTTCTCTTCATGCATTTACTATGAAAGAGGGGTTTTAATCTTGGGTTGTAGGTTAAAAAGTAATTTATTTTCGGTCAAAATCTGCATGCAAGTTTGGCCCTAGTTTGCTAGTCCGTAGGGTATTTTTTCCAACAACACCTTGTTCTCTCATAAACCTTCCAAACTTCATATACCACTTCCTTGGATATTTGTTTAGGCCATACAAGCTCTTCTTCAACCTTCATACCAAATTATCCTTCCCTTTGACCTCATACTCCTATGGATGCCGCATAAAAATATCTTCCTCCAAATCCCCATGGAGAAAAGTTGTTTTTACATCTAACTATTCAAGATGCAAATATTCTATTGCCACAAGACCTAAAATAGTCCTAATTGAATTCATTGTTGGTAGCAGGACGAAGTGGAAAGAAGGATGATTGTGGGGAAAGAAAGCATGCAGAAACTGAAGTAACAACTGGAGGGAAACACAACACATGCACATGCAAGGAAGCATGCACAAGGAAAGTGATAATTAGAAGGAAGAACAACATGCGCACATGGGAGGAAGACCTAACATCGATAGGGTTAGGATTTTTGTAATACATTGTAAACAACTGAAGAGCCCGATATATATAAATATAGATACGTAGGTATAATATCAGGTTCCCTTTTTGTGTTGTGTAAGGTTGGTTCCTGATTAGTTCACTTTTGTATTGTTCATATTGGTTATGCATGAGCCGATACGACATGTAATATTGTGATGAACTATTTTGTAAGTTGTTGAGCTATAGGCGAGAGGAGAGAAGGAAGATATAAGGATTATACCATAGGTTGAGGATCCTAGTGCAATCTAGTTCGCCTCACATAGATCTTACCCATCTGAGGAGAATTGTAAGTGTGCGACACTGGAGATGCAGAACTACCATAATAAAAGAGACAAGAGCCAAATATTTGTGGACGTATCTGAGGAGGGGGTGAACCACGGTAATATCTTTGTAATGTGATGGATGCATGTATGATTTTACTTTCTTTCAGCAGTTAATTGTTGTGCTTAATGAATGAGTTATTATATTGTTATGGAATACGAAGGCATGTTAAGGGAATAAATTTTGAAGATAGTGCATAATCTCAAATAATAGTAGATTACAATCACCATTTATAATACTTTGCCCTAAATAATGAACCCCTATCTCATACTCAATCTTGGGATGTAAACACCTGAGTCTTACAACCACCCATTTAAATCTATCTCGGGTGAGACTGCACAACGCATTCTGCGTGTTGTGTTGCCTTCTAGTTCACGAGGAGGGTTAATATTTTTAGAGGCTATGTTGGAAATCTGAAAAGACATGAACCCTGGGTCAATAAATCAGATGATAGAGTAGTAATTAGTAACCAACAAATGGTTCCATTTTCGTTGGAAGGAACAAGAGGAGGACTGAGTAGAGGAGATAGATTGAGTGAGAAAAGAACAAAGAAAATAAGAGAGAAATGAGCCATTAGAAGGGGATGTTGAGACCGTTTAACCCCACAAAAGCAGAAATCGAAGCTTGGTTGAGAACCAAAGAGCTAGAGTTTGCACAAAAAGACAATAGAAACTCTAGAATCAGACCGCACAAATATCTCGACAAATACATGTTTACTAATTTACATGAAGTCTTTTTCTATGATTTTCTGCATATGCTACAGGGGTGGATACTAAGGTTGAAGGATAACCACACGACGAACCGGATTCGATAGCTATATTGGACCCCAATACAGATTGAGAAGTTACAACAAGTGAACAACAAATTCACCCGCATAGTAGACTACTGTATTGACAGTATTGTTGCAGGGTTCATAACAGAGTTTGCAGTTGACACATCCAAGTCATACAATGCAACAGAGAAATAATTTCTATGCAGACCTTGAGGAAGGTACATTCGATCACTGTATATTTCTATCAAGATACTGTTATATAACAAAGGTGTAATGAAAATGGAATCAGACAGCTAAACTTCCCTGTGTGCATGGGGGAAGGGGGGGAGCATTGACAGAAAGGGGATGAATGGAAGGAGGTAAGAATAAAGAAAAGAAGGACGAGGAACCCTTTGACCCAATCATGATGGATGATGACTAGATCAAGTGGATATTGGTATCATCAGGGAAGACACATAGCAAAGAACCCTACCAATACAATTTGAACAACAAGAAGAGAGCTATAGCCACAAGGGAAGGCTTTGCAAGCGACGAGGAAGAGGTAGAGGATCTTCGGGCTATGGAGAAAATTGAGGAAATCCCGTGCACAACATATGAGAGGAAAATGAGATCTCCAAGAACATGAGGAGAAGGAAGCCATCCTATCCATATTAATGTCAGTTTGGAACCCATAAACCCATGTGCGACTAATACACCAAAGATAACACCACCTATTGGCATAGGGGCAGACCCAAGGTTTAGCTCCAAGAGCGCACCAACAATTCCTAACTACTATCCCTTTCGGCAACACCTACGAAGTAGATGTAGTCTCACTCGAAGCAGTTATGAGGGGGTTGCAGGACGAAGATGTCTACAACCGAAGGGAATATCAAGTGGATCTAACAAAAGAGCAACACAACATTCATATATCACTTATCAACTTCGATCTATTCCATACATGTATCAGATCTACCATAGAAATGTAATAATATTATATAAATGACAAAAACAAAGTACCAATAACGCACAACACCAAATATGCGTGGTTCACCCTCTCTCTAGGGATACATCCACAGAACTATGCTATCTTATATTTGGGTAAATCATACAGTTCTTGTATGCACTCTTAGATAGCACATCTCCTCTCTTCCCCTATGTTTCTCTCCCCTTCTTGCACACCTAGCAGCAGGGTTGATCTTCGCACCCAGTTGAAGATCTTACAATCTAGAAGGCTCTCATACTCAACAGTTCTCTCTCTCTCGATATAATACTTACTCACATCAACAATACATCTAGCTCAACAACAATATCGTACCAACCCAAAAAGTATCAATCAAAAGTACCAACCCAACCTAGGCCCTTTATACCTCTATTTATACATTACAATAGCTCACCGACAGCCTTAGGCCGAAACCTAGGTGTCCAAAACCCTAGATTTCTAAAACCCTAGGTCAACTTGACCGGTATTTTTAGGGCTTCGCTAGCCTGTATTTTCTTCCTTCTTGCACGATGCTCCAAAGCATATAATGGTGGATTTTTCCACTTGTTGGGTCATCCACGGTCCTTCTTTCTTTCTTATCTGTCATTATCAATCTCCTCCTTCAACGACTTGCTTTCTTAGGCTTCACTCCATCTTTTCTGCTCTTTTTTTCACTTCGACCCAATAGCAGTCACTGTGTCTTCTGCGTAGTTCACATTCTCCCTTTTCTTCCTTGATCTTTGCTTGCTTCCATACCCAAAAGCCAACAAGCCCCCAACACTCACCTATGGCTCATCTCAAGGCACTTCAGATCTGATCTTCCTATTTTACTTCGTCTCCAGGCTGTGCAGTGCAGCCTCTATTAATCTTTTCCTCCTTTCCATCCCTTGTGCAGACTGTCTTTGTTGTGTCTGGTACCGAGTTTCAACTGCACCTGGTACCTACACCCTTTTCTTCATGCTTCTACTGAGAGTTGCAAGGCAGCTAGTTGTCATAGTACAACTTCAGCCGACTCCCATTCACTAATCCTTCCTTCCATTCTCCCTTTAACTTCTTCAGCTGCGCAACTCCTCCTTCTGTGACATAGGCAATATCATATGGTCCGAGCCAATGCATTTTGAGCTTTCCAAGATGTTTTATGAACTTGTTGTCATAGACCAACACTAGGTCTCCTTGTCTAAATTCCTTCTGCTTGATGTTCCTGTCATGGTAGGCTTTCTCTCTTTCCTTTTGAACGTGCTGATGGAATCCTGCAATGAATCGATCTTCCTAAATTTCGATCAACTGTGTGAGCCTCTCTTGAACAGCTCCAGTGTCATCCATATATGTAAAAGAAACAATTCTCAGGCTTGGTACCAGATATTCCATTGGAACAACAACTTCAAGATCGTATACCAGCTTGAAGGGGGTCTACATTGTTATCTTCTTGTAAGTGGTTCTATAGGCCCATAAAACTGTTGGTACTCTTAAATCCCAATCATCTTTGTTCACACAATAAATCTTGGTTAGTTTTGTATCCAAGATCTTGTTGAATGCTTCAACTATCCCATTTGCTTGAGGATGGTACAGTGTGCTCTTCTGATGGTGGACTATAAATTCTTCAGTCAAGGCTTCAACTATCTTATTTGATGAAATGTGTTCCTTGATCACTCATAAGGATATTTTGGCATCCAAACCTGGTTATGATGTCATCAAATATGAAGCGTGCAACTGTAGTGGCACTATAGTCCTTGACGACTCTTGCTTCGGCCCATCTAGTCAAGTATTTCGTTGTTGTAATTATGTACCTTTCTCCTATACGCTTTTCTGGGGGATTTATAGGTCCAACAAAATCAATGGCCCATTTCTCAAATTCTTGTAGGGTCAGTTGTGGTGCCAATGGAATTTCATCTCTTTTGGATGGTTTCCCAACCCTCTAGCATACATTGCAGGCTCTGGAATAGTCTTTAGCATCTCTGTGTAAAGTAGGCCACCAAAGGTCATCTCTAAGAACCTTCTGCATAGTTTCTTTACCTGCATAATGTCCTCCTGTGATTCCTTCATGAGCTTCTGCGAGGATCAACGGTTGTTCTTCCTCCATAACATCTTCGCAATATCTCATCCGATCCCATCTTGTATAGATGTCCAACTATAAATGAGAAATATGCAACACGCGCTACTAGTTGTTTCTTCTGTGGAATTATGTACTCACTAGGTGTCATTCTTGTTGATAGGAATTAGACTATCTCTGCAAAGTGGTCATCAATGTTTCTAATGGCTAGTAGCTGTGAATCTAGCAGTGCATCCTCTAAATTGGTCGGCTCTTCACCATGTTCCAACCTCGACAAGTGGTCAAGACCCTTATTCATTCTTCCTGGTTTTACTATGATCTCAAAATAATATTCTTGAAACATCATAAGCCATCTGCATATCATTCCCCCCAACACTAGATTGTTGACTAGGTATTTTAGCATGGAGTGATCAGTAAACATTTTAAAGTGTCCCAACAAACAATGGAAAAATTTTTGCAATGCATACACCATGCCTAATCCCTCTCTTTCAGTAGTGGTATAATTAATCTCAGTTGTAGATAACTTCCTACTAGAAAAGGCTAATGGGTGGTCAATGTATCCTATTCCTAGTTGTTCTAACACAACTCCCAATGCAATGGAAGATGCATCAACATGTACATGAAATTCCTTGGTTCAATCTGGAAAGACCAGAATGGGCGCAGTAGCCATTTTCTCTTTCAGTGTGTCAAATCTCTATTGGCATTCTTCAATCCAACTAAATTGAAAATCCTTTTTCAACAGCTTCTCCATGGGTGTTGTAATCTAAGCATAACCCTTAATGAACTTTCTGTAGTAGCTTGTGTGTCCCAACGCGGTGCACAACTATTTAACTGTTGTAGGAGGGGGTAGATCAACTATAATAGTGATCTGGGATGGATCTACTAGCAATCCTTTCTTACATACAATATGTCCTAATAGAACCCCAAATGGTGAAAACAAAATGCACTTCTTCAGATTCAAAGCAATTTGACACCGCCTGCATTTATCCAACATTAGCCTTAGACATTCAATGTGATTTTTCAACAAACTAAACACAGTCCAATCATCAAAATATTCTTCTAGAAATTTATGCAAAAATTCTTTGAATGCTTCAACCACCACCCTGGAAAATATGGTTGGGGCATTATTCAATCCAAATGGAATCACTTTATATTGGTAGGATCCCCATTCTATGGAAAACGTGGTCTTATGGGGTCCTCCTTGGCAATCCGGATTTGATGGTATCCTAAAAAGCCATCTGTAAAATAATAGACCTCCTGGCCTTCCATGTTATCTAATACTTCATCAGTGAATGGTGTAGGGAAGGGGTCATGTGAACAAGCATCGTTCAACTTCCTAAGATCTATGCAAATCTCGATATCACCTGTCTTCTTGTCTTGCACCACCATAGGGATAATACACTCTAATTCTTCCACAGGTTCTATAATCCGTGCTTCTAGCATTCTGTGAAGCTCAATCTTCACTTTCTCCTTATATTTAGGGTTCAATCTGTAAGGTCTCTGTTTGACTGGTCTAGCATCTGGTTTTAAAGGGATCCTCATCTCTCCCATAGGCCCTTTAATTCCCTTCATATCAATGAACTTGGTTGGAAACAAGTCTTGATATTCATGCAACAACTCAGTAATCTTGTCAATGATAGCAACATCCCAATAATCTTTGACATTGGCAAGCTTCTGTGTCTCCTCTGTTCCAATATTGACTTTCTTCATCTTGATCAGTTGTCCAATAAATGGTAACTCAACTCCTGGCCCTTCCACATCTCTCTGGCCTTCTGTTTCTATGATGTTCACCTTCCTCAGATCATCATCTCCATCGACATTGATGTTGTAACAACCTTGCAGTTTCTAGAGAGGTGTAGTCCATTCATTCTCTTCTTGTTCTAAGGGGAGGCTAGATACCTCCTTGAATATTTTTTGTCTCACAAGATGTAATTCTTGATCTATCGAAAGAAATTGACTTTCAAATAGGAATGTAGTTATAAAATTCTGAGTCATACCTTTCCAATATGTAGTGATGAGGTGCATTTCTTCTTGAAGGTACCAATTGATAGGTGTTGTGTCCAACGTGTTGATGAATTATGCACCCATTGTTCTCATGGAATGTCACTCTAGGCCTCTTCGCAGCTTCACACATGGTCCTTTGGGAAACTTCGACCTGTGTAGTGAACTTCGTAGCCTCCTACTTGTGCTGAGAATCATGCTGTCATCAGAGTACGATAGTGTACCCAATCTGTAATATTACTTTTGTGTGTCCCCCACCATCTTTCTGGTGTGGATTTCAAGGCCTCATCCATTGCCAAAAACCTCTGTTGTGTTGGTACACTTGCTTCAAAGTCTGATAGGAAGGCTTCTAACGGATTCAGACCATCAAATGTGGGTAGGTTACTTACTGCT
Source organism: Picea engelmannii (assembly GCA_009831015.1). Taxonomy (NCBI): domain Eukaryota; kingdom Viridiplantae; phylum Streptophyta; class Pinopsida; order Pinales; family Pinaceae; genus Picea; species Picea engelmannii. The sequence continues at coordinate 120,875 of ML812499.1, forward strand.
GTGCCGATCCAACGAACTTCTCTGGTTAATCTAGAACATCTCCTTGTAGATACTTCATATATCTTGTTCTGACATTTCTCTAGTGCTTCTTCTAAGTCTAATGAGTACACATTGTCACTTCTCTAGCTTAGATTCCCATCGGCTGTAGGATTAATGTAATCCTATTGTATGCTTGTTAACTTGTAGATATTTTCTAGTGCATATGCGTAGTCTTCCTCTCTGTTGGGCTCTATGTATCACTAAACTTCATCTAGATCTAAAGGTGTGATGAACCTAAGGCCATCTCTTTCAAAATTCATACGTATTTTCTTTAAATCTACCACATTGAAATTATTAAAGGCCCAATCAATTCCCAACAATGCGGGGTAAGGACAACTATCATCAACTATTTCAATTACCTCAAAATATGAAAACGTTATTACTCCATTGATGTCCACAGGGACATGCTCCAATCATCCAAATGGGCTGACAGGTTGTTGATAATCCATCCTAAGCCTGATAGGGGAATAAATCAACTTCGGTTTTGCCATCAGTGCCCATGTTTTCTTTGTCATGACGTTGACCTACAACCATAAGTCGAGGACTATATAGTCTATCTCATACTCTCCTATTTGAGCATTCAAATGTAATTCCTTATTTGTCCTTCTCTTCTTACCGATTTGGTGTACTTCCCTATTCAGTAAGGGATCTATCTTTCCTTTCTCATATTGTTTGATTAAATTTTGTAATTCTTGTGCAACGCTTTTATCCTGAATCAACTTAATACAAGTATGTAAAAATTCCCTGAGATTGCTTACCTTTTTTCCTTCTCTTGGAGAAGAAGAATGATAAAATGCATGAGGCATTCCATAATCTCTTACTTCTGGTCTTGTCTTTGATGAAGAACTTTGGTCTCCTCTAAATTCTTTTCTTGCTTCCTCAAATATTTGTCTTTATTTCTTTGCATCAAAGGTTTGGGTCTTCTCTGTAGATTTTCTGACTCCTAAATCTTCTGTAGTCTTCCCTTGGGTCAGTTTGTCTTGTCCTGTACTGCTAGCTAATCTTTCCTGAAGATTAGCTAGTAGTACAGGACAATCTTCTATAACATGGTCAAACAATTTGTAGTATCTAAAAGTGGTACAAGGGTTCTGACAATCCCTTGTGATGTGTCCTCGATGTGCGCAGTTATAACATATGATCTGTCCCCAGCCTTTGCTCATTCCTCCTCCTCGTCCTCTTCCTTTGAATCCATCACGAGGATTGAATTTTCCTCTCCCAAGAGAGTTATACTGCATAGTGTTTCCTTCTTGCTATACTTCACGTTGGATCTTATATATGTCTCTTGACCTTTCATGCATGAGATCATAAGCCCTACAATCCCTATCATCATGCCCTACAAAATTATAGAATGTACAGTACAAATTTGTAGGTGTTTGAACGTACTTTTTCATATAATAGCACTCACCAGTATGATGTCTATTTATGCATACCTCGAACTAGGGTAAGGTGACTTGCTTCAAAGGGCTCGGGGCTCTAGAATCCAAGTATTCATTGAATAGAGGGTAGTGTTCCTTATCATGGCCTTCTGATATGCATCTGATACACCAGATGTCTTCTATTTTATATTTTCCCTTGTCTTTCTTCATATCTTCGACCTACAGAGACAAACAAGTTTGTTGACTCAGGATCTAACTCATACCTGAGATGGATTCTTCCATGGGGGCTAATTTTAGCGTCATGGTGATTTCCAATGCCTCAGCTTGTGAAGCAATCTTTTGCTACATCAGGGGAACTCTGATGTGTGGTAGAAGGGAAACAATGAACCATTCCTTGTTCTGTTCATCCAAGATTTGAAAACTCAATCGACCTGTAAAGGTTTTGAACCTCTGATCGAATTCCCAAATAGGTTTGGCCACTTTCTACTTGATCTCTTTCATCTCTGTAATACATTGTGACTTCGACTTGGGTTTCTTGAACTTTGCAATCAATGTGTTCTTGATCTGATTTAGTGGTTTAGGTTGTGAAAGTCCTTGGACAAGCTTCATGTACCATCTTAGTGCACAATCCCTTAGAGTGGTACTAAACTGGATTCTTTTGACAGCTTCATTTGTGACATTCTTAATATTCCATACGGCTTCACATAGGAACCAATGTTGATCATGATCTTCAAATCCATCTCCCCTAAAGACATGAAGCCTCATCTCATATGCCATATAACTTCCTAGGGTTCCTAACTGAATATGTGGTGGACTATTATTGACAGTGCTCTGGACACTCTGGTGACTGGGATTACTCTGGTTTCTTACTGCTGAATCAACAGGAAGGATAATAGTACTTACTTCAGTGGTCCACATGGTTTTTGAGTTTTCAGGTTCTCTTCGACGAAGCTCTTCAGCTTGTCCTTCCTCTATCCTAGTGGGTTCTGAATGTTCTTCATCCGTCAGATCTGCTTGTTCTCCACTGTAGAAACCCTCATCCCCGTAGTTCTACTTAAACAAGTTTGCAAGGTGGACCTCTCAAAACACTCTCCCACTGCGCGTACATCCAACTTCTGTGTCACTGTGTTGTCCGAACTTTTGAACATTATCCTTTATTAATCCGACCAATCTATTGTATCTTCAAGATGTTCTTCTCGTTCAATAACGTCTTGATTCTCAACTTCAGAAAATGAAAAAAATTCCCTCGAGGTCCCTTGAAAAAATATCTCTCGGCTTGGTTATACAATTCTACTCTATCAACAACAAACTATGTGATGTACCCTCCAATGGTACTATCAAAACAATGATCTACTACTCGTGATACAATGTTATCAACTTTCTTGACCTTCTTGATCAACTCCAATGTCCAAACCACAGGAAGTCTAGATCGGATCTCGAATTGGGTTTCTGCTAATCTAGCCAACCACTCATATAGCTCCTGATGGATTCCTCCAAAGAATATCTCATGTATATTGGTAAAAATATATTTCTCTAACCAGTCCTCTGAACTAAGATTAGGTTTCTTGTTCTAGGCTTCAACGAAGTCCTTATCTTGATATTCTATCAAATTTTGAGTTTCTGTCTTCAATGGGAACCACCTTGACATTCCCTCAAGAAGATTCAAGTCACGACAATGAAACCATTTGTTGGCACAGGGGCAGACCCAAGGTTCAACTCCAAGAGCACACCAACAAGCCCTAACTACCCACCCTTTCAGCAACACCTGCAAAGCAGATGCAGTCTCACTCAAAGCAGTTATGAGGGAGTTGCAAGATGAAGATGTCTACAACCAAAGGGAATATCAAGTGGATCTAACACAACAACAACACAACATTCATATATCACCTATCATCTTTGATCTATTCCATACATCTATCAGATCTGCCATAGCAATGTAATAACAATATATAAATGACAGAAACAAAGTACCAATCATGCACAACACCAAATATATGTGGTTCACCCTCTCTCTAAGGCTACATCCACAAAACTATGCTATATTATATTTGGGTAAAGCATATAGTTCTTGTCTATGCTCTTAGCTAGCAGATCTCCTCTCTTCCCCTATGTTTCTCTCCCCTTCTTGCACACCCAGCTGCAGGGTTGATCTTCACACCCAACTGAAGATCTTACAATCTAGAAAGATCTCGTACTCAACACTTCTCTCTCTCTCGATACAATACTTACTCACATCAACAATACATCTAGCTCAACAACAATATCGTACCGACCCAGAAAGTATCAATCAAAAGTACCAACCCAACATAGGCCCTTTAGACCTCTATTTATACATTACAATAGCTCACCGACAACCTTAGGCTGAAACCTAGGTGTCCAAAACCCTAGATACCAAAACCCTAGATGTCTAAAACCTTAGGTCAACTTGACCCATGTTTTCAGGGCTTCACCATCCTGTGTTTCCTTCCTTCTCACGCGATGCTCCAAAGAATCTAATGGTGCCTTTTTCCACTTGTTGGGTCATCCATGGTCCTTCTTCCTTGCTTATCTATCATTACCAATCTCCTCCTTCAATGGCTTGCTTTCTCGGGCTTCGCTCCATCTTTTCTTCTCTTTTGTTCACTTCGACCCAATAGCAATCACTGTGTCTTCCACGCAGTTTGCATTCTCCCTTTTCTTGATCTTCGCTTGCTTCCATACCTAAGGGCCAACACCACCATTTAGACAACCTAAGTTCAAAGGAATTTCAAGAGCATGTGTTGCGCCTATTTTTTCACCTAAATGAGAAAAACAAAGGTTCTTACAAGCTTAGTTGGGTTAGCTAAGAAGGACAGTAGTAAAGGAAAGGGTTAGAAGAATAAACATAAAAGACTAAGATAAGAATTAAACTAGGAAGGGAAAAAAACAATTCAACTATTGTCCATAGAGACATAAGAACGAGAAGCAAACAAGACTCATGTCACCAATGGAAAGGATTGTATTAGTGAAAAAGAAAACACCAAAGGGAAAGGGGACTTTGGGTCCCTTCTTCCCCCAAGGGAGGGCTCTTGGACCCCCAAGATTGAGCTCTTCTTACAACTTGAAAACTTGAAATAAATGGTGAAAGAATCCCAAGCTAACCCACTCAAGAGGTGATTTGGATTTTCCAAATGGAATGGTTCTAGTATGCTCTTGATGAGAAAAGAGGTTTCCCTAAGAGAATAACAGTAGCATAACCTTGCAAATGAATTCCTTGAAAATGTAGTGCACCCATGGCCTTGTTTTATAACACCACTTTGAGGTATTGTGCAACTAGCTTTTAGTGTGAAAAGGGGTTGTTTAGGGCACCTTTAGGTCTTTGACCAACCACCTAGCTAGATCCAGCCGAGATTTGGATGTCAAATCGACTTGGAAGATGAACCAGAAGTGGGTGGGAGGCCGACCAACATCATAAATGCACATTTCTCAGGTGTGTGTGGATTTTAGCATCAAAAGTTGCGCATCATGTGCATGTGCACTTTTCCTATGTTTCTTGATGGTGCATGTGCGCGTGTGCCTTGTATAGTCATAGCGCATCCTAATTTTATAATTGGTTGTATAGTTCTGGACCTTTTGGAAATTCTTTTTTGGTAATTTTGGCCCATGGGTGAACTCATAGCTATTTGAAGATGTTGGATTCCTATAACCATTTGTGGATGAAATTTCAGTGATAACAGATGCCCCCTGATGGATGAGGTTAGGAGCATATGGATAGCCGAAATTCATCAATGTTTCTTCTACTGAGAGTAACGTTGTAAGAAAGAGTGATAGTGAGAGTATCAAGAGTGACCCATTGGAGGGAGAAGGGAACCTATAGGACCCAACCTTTCGCAAGGTGTGGAAAATAAATTATGTACAAACGAGGTGGGCATGCCCCTTGCTCATGTCATGTAACTCAAAAAAGGGTGTTGTACAATAACATAAACTGTGTGTTGATGTAGACAATTGTAGTGCCCTTGGGGGTGGTTTTGATAAAGGCAGGGGACAATTCTTATGAGGAACAATACTCTGAACAACAGGTAATGACACCTGTAGAAAGTATCACAGATTCTGTGGACATTGATAGCCCAACAATGTTTAGAGGTCTTCGGAAAATATAAAAAACAACTGCAATAGTCGCAAAGTAAGACCCATCGTAACATGAGAAAGTGTTGAAGTCGAATGTTATGGGGGTAAACAATAACAGAGATAAATTATGGTTCTCCTTGTGTCATCCGAGACTCCTCGTTGTAAAGGTAATGAGAGTCAAGATACTATCACCCTTTTGGAAACTATGTTGATGTCGACAAAAAGGGAGGTCCGACTCCAAGAAGAAAAGGGCTTCGTGAAGTCCACTAGGTGAGGTCAGGAACTGAGGAGGTACATGGATGAATTCAAGATGCGTGGAGACTCAAGACTGCCCTTGGTTGGGAATATATGCGAAGTATAAGTGGCCGCAATCATTCAACTAGGTCGAGTGTTAGGGGGACAACGAGACATGGGATAAGTTGTGCCAGAGGCGGGACAACGTGAACAAACTTAGAGAGCATAGGTAGGTGGCTTGTGGGATACTCAGAGTTTATGGATGATGTCAACAAGAGTAGGTGATAAGGAATGCCCCAACGAAGGGTGACATGGGTTGCGTTTTCCAAAAAGGAAGAAGGTCTCCAAAGGTGATGACAAAAAGTTATGTAAGACGCTAGAAACAAAATCTTAATTACAAAAAGAATTAAAAAAATAGTGGGGATAATAATGAAGATACAGAAATGGGTGCCCCAGTGTAAGATGGCTTGGCCTGAGGATGGCGCAAGTTGGTTAAAAAAAAAGTGGAGGGTTGGGCCCCAGAGGCGGGTTTCTGTAGTAGGGAAATGTATGGAGGGAAATCTGAAGATGGAAAAACCAACGGTGGATAAAATGGATGGTAAATGATGCTGCGGGAGTGCAGTCAAAATAAAACCATGAGGAAGTTCCCTGGGATTCCGTTGGGTTGGCTAGAAAAATGAGGAGAAGGAGTATGTGGCTGATTTATGACATGATGTAAGACTATCGGGACTCCCATCCCCAAAGGTTGAAGTAGCATGAGTGTCAAAGTGCCAAAGGGGGATACAAATGGGACAACTCATGTGGGGGAGAGTGCTACTGGGTGACAGTACCCAAAATGCAGTGGAGGTGACAGTATTGTAGAGCCGGATATAGGGACCCTAAAGACAAATTTCAGATGGTGTGACTGGAGATGCAATTGAGATTCAGAGGGAATGATTAGATGCCAGTGTCTATTATATACCTGAAGGGGTTGCGCTAGTGTGTGATGACCAAGTACCTGCACACATGAAAACCAAATAACCAACATGAACAATATTTGAAGATAATCGAACATATAATCATTTATTTGATAATTTTGAACATGAGCATGTGTACCTGAACGGGGTATGGAAAAATGGCTCCCCGGGGGATAAGGATGAAAAATGTCCTGGGGACTGTCTTGATGTAGATGACAGGGTGCTAATCCTATGGCTGAAGACGGATCGAAAAATGGACGCACGGAGCTCCCAAAATTGAGTCTGGAAGTTTGGCAAAAAGGGCCTATATATAGCTGTGGGGCCCACATTGCCACCTCATTTGTACTTGCTGCTATAATGGTTAGAGAGGAGATTGTAGAGAAGATTCATAGATTCCAGGAGTGCAAGGAAGCTGATCTGGGAGGTGCGGGAGTTAGGTTAGTGGTCTCATCCTCCTGTATAGTAGTTAGGTGTCAATTTTTGGGTAGGATTGTATGGATGGTCATATGGTGGATTTTTAGGGTTGTGACCCCCCAAGTGCGTGGGCGATCGATGGTGACCCATGCATGAATGCACGACTATAATGGGCACAGCCGTGCAGGGGCAACGCACTATTTGGGAAAACAGGCGTGCATGGGGTGCACACCTATCCGAAACACAGCCGCGCATATGTGCACAGCTGTGTTGCTGACAGTTGTGCATGAGTGCGCAACTGTGTATTGAACAGGTGTGCACCGAATGCGCACCTATGGGCTTAGCATGCACACATGCATGCACACATGTGGGGTAAACATGTGTGCATGGGTGTGCATCTGTAAGGAAAACAGTCGCGCCTTTGAGGCAAAGCTGAGGGTGAGAAAACTCATCTCCCCTTTTTTGGGATATTTCGGTGTTTTTGTGATGGCTGATCGAGTATTGTATATGTGGATGTAGGTGATCATTTGGGACGATGCTGATCCGTTGGATAGAGAGGGACTGGGTCCAACTGAGGGAGGCCATGAGGGATGAGGAGTCAGTGGTTCGTGGTGCTTTGGTGGCCTGTGGGCTACTGAATTGTTTTGAGTGCCCACTGTCGAGGGCACAGGAGTATTTGCTACAATTCCTGATCTCGATGTGGAGTCTAGAGTTGCAGTGTTTAATTGTGCATGGGGAGCACTTGGCATTCTCTTCTCAGGAGGATGTCTATTTTTTGACTGGGCTCCCTTTTCAGGGAACCCTGCTGTCGGTCGAGCTGGTGGTAGTTGGAGAGGGGCAGTTGGCTACCCTTGCCTAGACATATTGTTTGAGAGAGGATTTTATGTCTGGGTTAGTGGTGAGAATTGGGGCAATGGATGCCCTGGTACATCATTGCATGGCAACGATGACTGTGAGAGTGTATGGGTCACTCGTGACTTGGCGTATCAGTGGTGGCCAACTGAGGATCATGCAGTGGGCACGAGGGGGTGAGAATTTTGCTTGGGGCTTGATGCTGCATGCCAATATGGTGGGACAACTCACCAGGTGTTGAGTGGCTGACTAAGGTGATTTTGCCTTTGAATCTATCCTGGTGGCTTGGTTTTTAGAGAGGGTGCCGATGTTGAGCCCGAAAGTTTTGTTAGACCCGCTGGGAGTGCGAGAGCCATGACTGCCATGGTGGTCGACGATTTTGGTTCATCATGGGGGTGGGGAGGGTGGCCACTACTTCACGATCAAGGCTGCACAGGTGTGGCGTCAGATGCCACAGATCATATTGCAGTTTCCATACAATGGGATAGATTTCCACGATGACCCTGAGATGATATTACCTCCAGGAGAGGTATTTGATAGTCGAGGTATGATGTGTTGGTTACTGGTTTTGTTGATTTGTTTTTTTTAGATAGTATAGCATATGGTTGATATTTGTATGGATGTTGATGCTATCATGTATTTGTTTGTGTAGATGTGGGACCGCATGGATGAGAGGTCGAGCTGATCAGAGCGCTAGCCTGCCAGGGGCCTATGAGACCACCATAGGGAGAGTTGTAAGTAGGGGAGAGGCGACTTCGAGAGGATGTTGGGGTGAGTCCTGGTGATGATGATAGAGTGGCTTGGAGACGTCGTTATGACGACCCTGGGGCAGGGACGTCACATGCTCCTCCATCCGAGGCCGGGGGAGAGTTTGATGATTTCCACCGTCGAATAGAGGCAATTCTACAGGGAGTGCTCGAGAGGATGTGGGTGCGGATCTAGGATGAGGGGATCCTAGAGCAGTGTATTGGGCTTCTGACGGAGTCACGAACCTTGATCTGCAGAGCAGATGTAGTCGAAGCTGTGATGAATGGACGGTTACCTCTGGGACCTGAGGGACCTGGAGCTGGTGGGGTACCTCCGCCAGAGGGAGGACCTGGTGTTGGAGCACTAGAGGCGCCCTGAGGGTTGTTAGATATGTAGTTGTGTATTTGATATAGGCTAGTGAGCCCATTTTTTATAGTTGTGACATCCAGTTTTGTATTTGGTAGGGATGAGGTGATTCACCTGCCTATGAGCGATGTACTATTTTTGTAAACACTTTATGACATGTGGACCTATATATATATATATATAGATATATGGATATACATTTTTGGATCTCTGTGTACATGTGTGATGTGTTTGTTGTTGATGATTTTGGTTTTTGATGTAGTGGATGATGTCTAATCTATATGCCGTGACAAACTTCTGATGGTTTATGTGTATGTGAAGATACCTTGATGTGATATATGCCAATCTAGTATAATGTTAGCCATGTTATATGCTATTTGATTGAATTTTCTTGGGATATGTGTAAATGTAATGGAATCAAAATGTCGAGATAAATGTCTAACTTGCAGGTATTTGCGGAAGAGGCAAGGATCACGGACACGGTATACATTGTTGAGCTGGAGGATGACAAGTTGGGAATCTAATAAGACGCTAAGGTGATGAATATGGTGATGATTGGCCTCAATGAGGAGACCAATGATGGTGGTGTACTCTGTTTGATTGTTGGTGGCTGAGCCTAAACATATGCCGCTGGTGTGGAGTAGGTCATTTGAAGGCGAATAGAGAGCCCAAGCAACTGAAGTGAGATTCTGTGTCCAACGGCTAGCTTCGTTGGCATAACAAATGTGGTAGGATGATGGAGGTGGAATCTTTCAATAACACTAGTGATAGATTAGACGGGAGGTACGGATAAGAGAAGACTAAAAACTCTACAAAAGTCATACAAAAAGGAAAAATCCTAGTGTAGTATAGCTATGCTCAGGCGTAAAATTTCTTTAAGTACAACCCGTTGATGGGTTTCTTGAGAGGATGGACTTCGGGGGAGGCCAAGATGTATGCACCTTTAGTGAGGCAATGTTGGATGATGTATGGTCCATGCTACAGGGACTTGAATTTTCCATGGCCAACGGTATCATGAATGATATCGTAAGTGAGGACGAGGTCTCCTTCATTAAATGAGTGAAGGTTGACATGGCGATCAATGGTGGCCTTTGATCATTTTTTGGCTGCTTCGTTGTTCTGTAATGAAGATTGGCGATCTTCATCCAGGGATTCTAAGTTCAGAAAATGCTACTATATTGGGGCAGTGTTGGGTAATAGCTCAATAGTGGTGCGTAAGGTGGGAATTTCGCACTCGATGGGAAGAGTGGCCTCAACCCCATGGACTAGATGAAAAGGTGTGAAACCAGTGGCAATTTTGACAGTTGTGTGATAAGCCCAGAGCGAGGAAAATAACATATGATGCCAATTGGTTTTATGTTTGTTAACCATGTGTTGCAACATGGTTTTTAAGACCTTGTTAACTGCTTCTACCTGTCCATTAGATTGAGGTTAGTATGGTGAGGAAAACTCATGGGAGAATCCTAACCGGGATGAGAGTTCCATGAAAATCTCATTCTTGAAATGTTTCCCATGATCAGAGACTAGTTGGAGTGGTACTCCAAAGCGGGATATGATGTGGTTAAAGAAAAAATGCGTTGTTGTGTCAGCGGTGTTGTTGAAGGTAGGCATGGCTTCAACCCACTTGGTAAAGTAATCAACTGCAATGACTGTGTTTTTGGTTTTGTTGCTAGATGTAGGGTTTCAAGTCATGAAGTCGATGCCCCATTTACAAAAGGGACCAACGGTGATGACTGGGTGTAGAATATTAGGTGGTGTGCATGCTTTGTTGGCATAAAGCTAGCATTTGTCACATCGTCTCATGGAATGGATGCATTCGTGAAATAATGTAGGCCAAAAGTAACCTGCGCGGATGATTTTATAAGTGGTGGACAGTCCTGAGAGATGGTCTCCGCAAGTGCCACTGTGGCATTCGTTCAAGACTCTTTCGGCCTCATCAATGGTTAAGCATAGATGGAGTATGGTGTCGATTCCTCACCGATATAAGATGTCCTTGATGAGGAGATAGCGAGGTGCCTGGTGGCGAATACGATGATGATCATCTCTGGAGAGGTGGTTTTTGAATTTTTGTGTTCGGAGATAGACAAGAAGATTTCCATACCAAGGGTCAACTGAGGGGATAAAAAAAAGATGTTCATCAGGGAGGTTGGTATTGACCGATGGACTGGTAGTGTTGGAGGGAAAAGTCGTCATAAGTTCGGTGAGGATGAGAGCTTTCTTTCTATTGGGTGTTGAAAATTTGAGATCATATTCTTGAAGGATGATGATCCATCAAGCAAATTTACCATTAATTTGTCGACGAATAAGAAAGTATTGCATGGGGTTGGAATCTGCAATGACTTTGGTAGTTCGAAACAGAATGTAATGGCGCAATTTCTGGACTGCGGGGACAATTGCGAGGGCTCGATTTTCTTCTTGATTGTACTTCAAGGGTGTTACTGAAAGGTTTTTACTAATGTAGTAAATCACATGCTCACGGGTGTCATCCCCAATTTGGATGAGCACTCCTTCTACTGAAACGACTGAGGCTGATATGTAGAGGAGATAATCGTGGTTATAGTTAGGTGGACTAATCAACAGGGCATTGGAGAGAGCTGCTTTGAGATTGTCAAAAGAGGTTTGGGCATGTTTATCCCATTGAAATGGGATGTCGTGGCGAAGTAAGCGAAGGAATCCATGTGCGCAGGTAGCGTAATCTAGGACAAAGCGTTCTAAAAAGTTGGCTTTGCCTTGAAGGCTCTATAGTTGGCATAAATTCTGTGGGGGGTGGAATTTTTGTGATGGCTTGGACTTTGAGGGGGTCCACAGTAATGCCACATTGGGAAACTATGAACCCAAGAAGGCACCCAACAGTGACATAGAATACACACTTGAGGGGGTTCAAGCGGATATTATACTGACGACACCTATGGAAGATGATTCATAGATCATTGAGATGCTAAGTGTGTTTCTTAGATCGAGTGGTGAGGTCGTCTAAGTATACGAGGACGATATGAGCCAAATCATGAAAAATGTATGTCATGGCTTGTTGGAATGTGGCACCGACATTCTTGAGGCCAAATGGCATGACACGATACACAAAGGTGCCCCAAGGGGTTGTGAATGCAGTTTTGTACTGATTGATAGGGTGAATTTGGATTTGGTTGTAACCAGAGAAACCATCCATGAAGGACAAAGCCTCATGACCTATGCAATCATCGATTATTTGGTCGATGAAGGGTGTTGTAAAGTTGTCTTTGGGACATGCGTGATTGAAGTTGCGGAAGTCTGTATAGATATGGATAGTGCCCTATTTTTTCTTTACAGGGACAGGGTTGAAGACCCATGCTGTATAGGCTATGGGGTAAATGAACCCTACAACCCATAGTTTGTCAATGTCGGCTTTGATGGCCACTGCTTTTGATGGGTGTAGCAGTCACTGTTTTTGGCGGATGGGTGTGGTATCAGGCCAGGTGTCTATGCGATGTTCAATAATAGAGGGATCAAGGCCAGGCATCTCTATGTATGACCAGGCAAAAATGTCTTGGTATTCTTGGAAGAGGGCTTTGTAGGCGATTATTTCTACTGGAGAACATGCAGTGCCAATGGTGATTTCCTCGATAATTCCAGAATTGATGGAAATATCTATTTTGATGGTTGGGGATATATTGGCCATATTGCCTTCCTTGAAAGCCTCAAGGGAAGGGATAGGCTTATTGGACCAATCTATATGCCCTAATGGGAGACAATATTTGTTTTCGACTGCGTATATGGGGTGTTGGTTAGGAGGCATGAAGGCTTCCTGTGAAAGAAAGAGCACTATGTTGTGGAGCGCATCCCATGGGAAATCTGGGGTAGTTAACTCCTCAAGGATATCTTCATCACAATGAAACTGGCATGAACATAGGGGATCGAGAGGAGTGACCTCAGTGACTGTCACTGTGGCGTTCTATCCTTATGATAAAGACATAGGGGGATTGATGGAGGGGGATTATGATGGTTCGTTCAACATAAACCAAATATCCATATATTGTGGGTTAAAAATGGTAGTTGTGCCTGGAATGTTCGTGGGGAAATGAATTGGAGAATTGGGGGGTTTAGGGGTAATTCCTCATATAAATCATCTAGGAACCATGGGGGATAAGGGAGTTCCTTAGGTTCTAGTGGGAAGATATGAACCATATCAATTGATGGGGTAAGGGTATTTAGCGAGTCTGTCGGGGGGGTAGGATTTTGAATAGGGTCCAGTTGATGACGCCTATATTCAATTATCATAGGACATTGATATGTGAAATGATTAAGTGATTTGCATAGAGAGAAAGGACATCTCATGTGTTCGTAGACTGAGTTTGTGACATAATGGATGTCGGTGACAGGAGTTGGGGTGGGTGTTTATTGAAATCTCTGGCGTACAGCTGTTAGTGTCTGTCGGAATTGAGATAACACTGGACAGTGGTGTGTGTAATGGCCATATTCTGAATAGATAGCGCATGCGAATTTGGTTCACAGTCCTTTGTTACTTGTGTTCTGTGAGACAGTGGAAATACTGGAGGAAGAGACGAGCGGTGGTAGTGCTCGAGGGAGTTGGATGAGATTATGTAACTCAGGGAGAGATGGGCATTTGTTCGTGGGGTGTCTGTCTTTCTCACATAGCGTGTAAGGAGATTGGACACGTGGGGGAAGTGGAGCTGTGGGATCCTTCTTCTTTCACCTACCCCCATCTATAGCAGGGGGGTTAGTGAGTGGGGGTGTAGGGGGTATGGTAGGAGTGAGTATGGGAATCTTCATTAGGATTCCTTCTATTTGGGGAGGGAGGGATGGTTGAGGAATCATCTCAGGTGGATGTAAATACCAAACTGGGATTGCCAACACCATATTATGAAGGATAAGCATTGGAACGACTTGAAAATCTTGTAAACATGATGGGGGGTAAAAGAAAGGGATTTGGGTAATGTCTTGGGGGACTGTTTGCCAAACCAGGATCTGGCCCTGGGTAAGATCAAGAATGGGTTGAGCTAAATTAGTTCTAGGGGATTCCTGAGGGAGAAGTTTTGTGACTAGTGGGATGTCGGGGATGAAAGAGGCCTCGGTGGGAGGCAGGTTAGTTTTAGTTGTTGTTCCATTGGAGGATATGACACATACTTGTGCTAAGGGATGGAGGAGCAGTGGTTCTCTGTGGTATGTCCCTAGCAAGGATGGGTATTTGAATATTCCGAGGCCCATATCAATGAGTGGATAGGCATCGGGATTAGTGTGGATAAAAGGGAGGATGTTATCGATGTTGGATGAAGGGTTAGGCTCGTAATGTGATACTTGATCGATGGTAATGATCTTTCCATTATGGGGAAACATCATAGTCTGGAACATAGAAGAGGCGACGACCTTCATAGTATACATGTAGCTACGACCAAACAAGATATTGTAGTCGAGCGGGGCATCGGTAACCTCAATGTCAATCAGAACAGTTTTTCCATCGAGTTCGATGGGGACATTTTGGAAGAGTCCTTTAGGGGATGAGGGTCTGCCATCGTAGGATCATAAGGTAATGGAAAATGGTATGAGTTCAGTGGAACCAAGTTTCTACCATACAGATTTGGACATGATATAGGTGGATGTGCCTTCATCAATGATGCATCGATGAACTGTAATGTTTCAAATTTTTACAGGGATTTGAAAAGCAATAAGAGTGGGGAGGCAAGGTTCTCCACTGTTGAGGTCAAATGTGATGAGTCGGGTATCGACAGGGTCGACTGCTCCTAGGGCGGAAATTAAGGACTTTCGCTAGGTGGGACAAGTTTGAAGGACTTCTAAGACTGACATGGAAGCCAAAGATTGTTCCAAGTCATCGACCAAACTATAATTATGAGCTGCCCTAGCTTGAGGATTGTGGACATTCCTGCACAATGGGATGTGAGGAATATGAAGGGGGGTTTCAGTATTAGGGAAAGGAATTATGAGAGGGGGTCTGGTTGTGATGGGAAGTGCTTCCGAGGTGGTGGGAGAAGATTCAGGGGATGTGCTATATTGACAATTGGGCATTTGCAGAAGGAATTCTTCCTCACTGGTAAGGAGGATAGTGCGATCGACAAAGGTGCTCGTATTGGGATATTGTCCCAACTATGGTGGGGTAGGCTGCATGTCTGGTTGGGTATTTATCACTCCTTGGTGTGGGATGGGGTTTTGTAGTACAACTGGGGGGGGTTGTTTCACATATGGTTGTGGGGCTTGCTAAGGTGCAGGTGGTGCTAAGGGACGTGGTCCATTCACAGAATCTTTCATCCACTTAAAGTCAGTGATTTGGGGGCAATGGTGAGTATAGTGACCAAACTCACCACAAAGGGCACAAGGGAAGGTGTTCCTAACATTGTTGGTGTTCCTTCCTTGATGTTTGTTGTTTTTGCCTCCTTGGGGGTTTTGATTCCCCTAGTTTTGGTTGCCCCCGACAGATTGGTTCTGCTGGGGTTGGTTCTGGTTTCCTCCTGGTCCCAGATTATTATTGTTCCAATTTTTTCCTTTCTTTATGGTATTGTTCGATTGATGGGGTGGATTTTCCGTGTTCAGCTGTTCAAAATTTTGATATTGTTGAATGGGAGAGGGTTGAAAAAAATTATCCCCAGTGTGTGGTGGTCCTTGTGGTGGAGCCATAGGCTGTGGGGGGAAAAAAAATGGAAAGTATGGATTATGTTGAGGCGATGCTCCATAAGGTAAATAGGAGGGCATGGCGCTTTCACTACTGTTTAGGGTATAGGCCAAGGTAGAGGGAGTACCAACACTTGGTTGGATAGGTGGGTGGTTTAGGGGTGTCGGTGGGGGTCCACTTATGGGTGGAGGTAGGGCAAAAGGGTATGGTTGTTGATAAGGGGGAGGAGGATAATAAGGGATTCCTCCATCTGCCAGTGGATATTGAGGTGTGCCATACATGGGTGGTTGTCGAGGTAGTGGTTTGTGGTGTGTAGTGTTACCAATCAATCTGTCTGCTGAGTGAGACATCCCAGGCTTGTCTTGGCCAAATGGAACGGGTCTTGGGGTGTCTAAGAGTACTATGTATAGGTATCCAGACTGGGCATAGATGAGTTCGAACTGTTGGGTCTTGATAATGGCTTCTTCTTCAGTCTGGGGGAAGGTGGTGGCCACATCTTTGGCAAGGAGGGAAACAAGTAATTTGAGGAACCAATTAAGACACTGTTGGGGGGTAGTGTCAACTTTGCAGAGGCTATGTCGCCGATGCCATTTTTGGATGTGGCCAACAATATTTGTAGAGGCGGTTTGTTTGAAATCTAAGAGTAGTTCAAGGTCATTGTCATGATAAACGGGTAATTGAAAGAAGGTAAAAAATGATTTGGACAAGGATTCAAAAGTCGCATGGGACCCGTATCTTTCTTCAACATGCCATTTGGTGGATGGGCCAGTGAGCGTACATTGAAATAACCTCAATCGGATGGAATCATCCATGATGTTGTTCGAAGAACACCATAGGTGAAATGTCATGATATGGTTGGCAGGATCATCTCTTGATTTTCCTTCAAACTTGGGGATGTCTGAAGGGAGTTTGGTAGGCATTGTAGGCCACAGGAGTGTGAGAAGGTGGAGCCGATGAGTTGGCAAGACTAGGAACTCCTCCTAGAATAGGAGGGAGATTTAGAAAGCATCTAGAATGACAGGGGTTCTGTGGGTCCGCTATGATGTCTGACTAATTGAGTGAATGTGTGCAAATGGTGGTGAGAGCAATATATAAACAAGAGCCTTTGCAGCATTTTTTTGAACTTTACATGATATATATCCAAATCAAATGTAATAAGAAGGGAATCATACATAAAGTCTTTTGATAAAGAAGAATATATGTGGATAGGTGGATTTTTTCCACATGGGGGAACAAAGAAAACAAATGCTCATGTCCTAAAATACGTAACGTCCTTCCTCTCAAAATAGCATTGGACCTTCCAATAGCACTTGACAGTGGGGTCTGAAGCCACCGGAAGAGAAACTAGTGAAGGATGAAGCAATCAGTTATAATGAGGGGTAGAGGGGGAAGATCCTAAAAGAACTGACGATATTTCCCAATAGACACACAAAATCTGATCAAGGTGCAATTGCAACCCACAATTTCCACCTGGGTAGATGTCCTAAAATTTGGTCACTAGGTACCTCGGTCAAAGTGCGACATTTAGATTTTCAGCCTAAGAAATGGGTCACAGGCTAGATCTCGTCCAAGAGGTGGGTACCTCAAGGGGGGATGCACAGAATAATCGGACCTCGGCCTTCAACCCTTCACGGGTATCTCCCTGCCTTATGGTGTTAGGAACACTTGGTTTGGAGGATTTAAAGTTCCCTATTTGACAACTTCTATTGTTTTGAAAATGTGAGAACCAGATAATGGGGAGTTATTTGGATGCCTATCCCTAGAATCCTACCTAGACTAAAAGATTTCTTTTGGCACCTCCTGTGGAGGAAAACTTAGTGAGTTTGTAGGAAAATTTTAGATGTGGTTTTGGGAGTTTGGGTGTGTGAGCCAATCTCATTGAAATTAAGTGGGAGTGGATAGTTTTGTCAAGAAAAAGGGTGGGGTGTTTCAGAATCCCTTTGGAGGAAACTTACTTCAACCTCCATGTTTCGAGATGAAAACCTTGTGAGTGAGAAGTGACTTTTGTGTGTGAATGAGTGAAAGTGTGCAATTTTTTTAATGAATTAGGTGTCACCTTGCTAAATGTGGACTTCGCTTGGTCCTTACAAGTCTTTGATTACCTATTTAACTAAATTTCATTGGTACAACCTTGCGGAATTCAAAAGTCCCTAGGAAGCTAGCATGTGGACATTTGGGTCCTTTAATATTCCTTTAACTCCATAATGTGATTTAATCTAAGAAATATTTGAAACTATCCTATATTGTGATCATGTGGGCATGTATGGGCCCATTACAAAACCTTTAAACTTACCTAGTGATTTAATCTAAGAAAGTAAATTTCAACACTATCATATTTTTGTAGCATGTGGGCATGTATGGGCCCATCACAATCTTGAGATGTGTTTGAAAAATAAACTAAGAGGAGTCCCGAGGGGGCTATTGTCCTCTCCTAAAGATTTTATTTTTTAAGGGAGATGAAATTGTCTTTCAACCTCTTTCTGATTCTCAAGATCACTTTGGAGCGCGAGAGAAGAGCATACTCAACGTTTGATATCCAATTTCTAGTCCCAATGCAAGTTTTATATGTGATGTAGAATTATTCCAACAAGCAATCCATCCATGTGGTGAAAATAAAAAGCAAAAAGAGGAAAAATAATGATTTTTAACCCCTAAGTGCCTATGTGTTTTGACTAAGCCCTTTATATGAGAGGGAATGTAAGTGTGGTGCAGATTAAAAAATGCATGGAATCATGTTTAAGAAGGCTCTGGGCCTTCAACAGATCATAAAACAATCTTACAATGTGTGCTTTTTGCATAGGTGCACAGGGTTCAGACTGGATAGAGGCGCTCTAAGTGTCAATGCACGAATTGAAAAAGATTTTTGAGCGCAGGTGCACATAAGACGTTGAGTAATGCAGTGATTTTGGTGCACGTGTGCATGATGCACGACTGTGGGCCAATAAACCCACACACAACTGTCACACAGTCGTGAAGAAAATTCTGGATGGAATTCTTTCAACTCATCTTTGAATTTTATGTTTTACAGGTCGTCTTGGGCCGGTTATGGTACCTGTAGGTTAAATAAATAAAAAGAAGAACTAAAATAACCCAAGTGGGGTAGGAAATTGATACCTTTCCCCAGTGGAGTCGCCAATCTGTTGTGCCTCTTTTTTCACCTAACTGAGCAAAACAAAGGTTCTTACAAGCTTAGTTGGGTTAGCTAAGAAAGACAACAGTAAAGGAAAGGGTTAGAAGAATAAACATAAAAGACTAAGCTAAGAATTAAACTAGGAAGGGAAAAAACAATTAAACTATTGTGCATAGAGACATAAGAACAAGAAACAAACAAGACTCATGTCACCAATGGAAAGGATTGTATTAGTGAAAAAGAAAACACCAAAGAGAAAGGGGACTTTGGGTCCCTTCTTCCTCCAAGGGAGGGCTCTTGGACCCCCAAGATTGAGTTCTTATTACAACTTGAAAACTTGAAATAAATGGTGAAAGAATCCCAAGCTAACCCACTCAAGAGGTGATGTGGATTGCCCAAATGGAATGGTGCTAGTATGCTCTTGATGAGAAAATAGGTTTCCCCAAGAGAATAGCAACAACATAACCTTGCAAATGAATTCCTTGAAAATGTAGTGCACCCATGGCCTTGTTTTATAACACCACTTTGAGGTATTGTGAAACCAACTTTTAGTGTGAAAAGGGGTTGTTTAGGGAACCTTTAGGTCTTTGACCAACCACCCAGCCAAATTCAGCCGAGATTTGGATGTCAAATCGACTTGGAAGATGAACGAGAAGTGGGTGGGAGGTCAACCAACATCATAAATGCATTTTTCTCAGGTGTGCGTGGCTTTTAGCGTTCACAGTCGCACATCGTGCACATGTGCGCTTTTCCTGCATTTCTTGATGGTGCATGTGCGCGCGTGCCCTATATAGTTATAGCGCATCCTGATTTTATAACTGGTTGTATAGTTTTGGACCTTTTGGAAATTCTTTTTTGGTAATTTTGGTAATGGGTGAACTCATAGTTTTTTGAAGATGATGTATTCCTGTAACCATTTGCGGACAAAATTTTAGTGATAACAGCAGGAATTACATCTACACCAGGAGAAACAACTGGAGGAGCCAATTTAGAAAGCACTAGTCAAGTATCTACACCGCGCAGAGGAGGTATTAGTTCAATATTCAAAATGGTAGGACATGATCCTACCATCAGAATGGTAGGACATGATCCTACCATCAGATTACCATAATTTCGAGGAGAAGCAGAAGAATACCTTGAGAAGCATTTGTTCATTTGTGTAGAGATCTGGGAAGCAAAACAAATCACTGATGAAGATACCAAACTCATGTAGCTATCGATTATGCTAAGAGACTGTGCACTAGACTAGTACATGATCCTAGACACAAACGGTGCCCCTGGGATGACAGGGACACTGACAGACATTAAGAAGTTACTAATTAATGAGTTCTAGAAACTGTGCTCAGAGCATCAATACATAAACGAGATGATTGAAATAAGACAGAAACCAGGAGAATCTATATGGGAGATTGATAAGAGATTCAAGCGACTAAAGGGAAAGCTAAAATACCTTATGACCAATATGAAACATTGACATCTATTTTTAAACTCACTACTACCACACTTAAAATACCCTTTACAACAACAGAAATTTTAGACGTAGGCAGAGGCTCTGCAGGAAACCTTGCAACTGGAAGAGAACCAATACTAGCAAGCAGACCCAACTATTGAAGAATTGAAGGAGGATTTGAAGAATCTCACGTTTCAGCTGAACCAGAACAAGAACAAGGATAAACGAGAAGATGTTTGGTGTACCACATGCAGGACGTAAGGACACCATAAGAAAGAATGTCCAACATTCGCATAGTATATGGCAGTAGGAATGTTGAATCCATTACCAATAGGGGCATTATGGTGTGAAATATGAAAGAAACCGAGTCACGACCCTTATCATTGCACGATGATGCAGAAGTACCAAACAATTCCAAAGAGTTCATATTGCACCTTTTGCAAGTCAATGGGCCATGATGATAAATATTGTAGAACTATGGAGCTGATGTGGGAAAGAACATTAGATACATATAGGGTATAGGCTGAAATGATGACTGGGCAAGCAACGTCGTAGTTCAATTAGGCCCCAACTCCATACAACACTGCACAACAATAGTATAATACTGTGCAACAACCATACAATAACGCGCAGCGGTAGTACAACCCGGCACAACCCTAGTACAATACCATGCAGTACAATCAAGCACCATAGTATAACGTGCTAAGAGGTGATCGAGCAGGCTACCAAGGAGGAGGAAGAACCATAGGAGGTTTTAGACAAGGTAGAGCACTAGTCACATGTCACAATTTCCAGCAACTGGGACATTATGCAAGGGAATGTCTACTTCCACCAACAAATTGTATGTATTGTCGCACATCAGACCATGATACAGAGGAATGTCCAACAAAAATAGTGAATATTCAGGAAAAAAGGAACCAGAACAATCAGAATGTTCAGTGGATTTCAGCCGAAACAAGGGATGAAGGATGGAATATCAACATAGTTACGTGCAGAGGAGCTAAAATAGGTATTGACGCAGTTCAACAGGAACCAGCGTAGAACCAATGGGTAAAGAAGAACACCAAACCAAGAAAGCAGTTCAACATGCAAAAATAAAAGAAACCTTTAAGAAGGCCAAACAAGAATTTCAGAAGGAGGACACAACATCAACTTCCACTGCGCAACAACACCATGAAGCACCAGAATGCGAGATGCCTCCATCATTGGATCATACCAACGGGATGCAACCCATGGGACAAGTAAGTACAATCAAAGGATTTTTGCAATCATGTGTGAAAGTATTAAGTGATCCATCATTTGTGAAAATATTTCAAAACATCCTAGAAAAGTGTATCAGCAAGACAAAAGGAAAGCTAGAACCTAAAATAGTTAATCACCTACACACAAAAAGAAAAACATGTGGGGAATTTAGACTGAATGATAACATTGGGAATTTCAATATGGGAGACATTATACTAGATCTAGTATCTGAAGTGAATGTATTACCAAATAAGACATGGCAATGCATGGGAAAACCCACATTGGGATACTCACCTATTCAATTGAAACTAGCAAACCAGCACAGAGTCCTACCAATAGGTAGACTAAAAGGAGTGACAGTAGATCTTGATGGAGTGCGCACTAAAGAAGACTTTGAAGTCATTGAAATAGTAGTCAACACACCACCCTACCCAACATTGCTTGGTCTGGATTGGGCATTTGAAAACCAAGCCATAATCAATTTGAAGACTAGGAAAATGACATTTGAGTCTGGAGAATATAGGGTCATCGCACCATTAGACCCATACGAAGGGGAGAGGTTTGTAGAACCTACTTTCCTAGACTTAGAGGAAATTGGCCAGTTGTACAGAACAATTGTGCGCGATGAGGATTATGTAAACCCAACTGTAGAAGGGATAATCAGTTGGTAGAGCATTACCTCATGTGCAACAGACTTAGACATTGATTTAGAAAACTAGCACCAGAGGCTACACGAAGTATCCATGAGAAGATGTGCAAGAATAGACTGCACAGTGAGATGGGTAGGCACAAAAATCAGAGAACCACCCAACTTCCACAAAATAAATTATTTGGAAACATTATTGACATAGTATGAAGACGAAGTGTTGGAGAACTAGAGAATGTTAGCACTTGAATTATCACTAAAGGCCACACCGACAAGATGGTGGAGTGCACACAAAGAGACAATCACAGGCTGGTATCAATGTAAGAGGTTATTGCGCATAAGGTTCGGTGCAGAACAAAAAAACAATACACAACATAAATATGAAGGAAATGAAGCACCAACGGAACACTTGGAGGCATGTAGAATGCTGTGGAAAATGACACCACCAGAGGAATGGCCTCATCACTTCATACACACTTTAGAAAGAATACCAACATATTGTTATATGGATCATGAATTGTGCAAAGGAACTACAACATGGAGGAAATTACAACATAACTTCACAACCAATTTCTCATTCGAGCAAGAGAACCCCAGCATAGATGCAACCCTTAAATGGATCAGAGGAGTGATATTCAACAAAGAACCAAAAATAGCATTTATCAGAGAAGAGCAACATCAGAATAAGTATACAATCAAGGAACTAATATCATGTTACCATGTACAAGAAGAAAACCTGGATGAAGATGATCCGCACAATATTCAAATTGAATAAATAGAGGGCGAGAGAGATGTGGAAGGACTACCCATTGAATCATAAGTCATTTCTATGCCAATCAAGGTAAATAAAGTTAACATTAGGACAATCGAGCAACCCAAAATGGCCAGCATTGGAGATTACTGGGATGAGAAAATAGTATAAAGTATCAAAAAGTTGTTACGTGGATACAATGACCTCTTTCCCACTACATTCAAAGAGATGAAGGGTATAGCCGAAGAACTAGGAGAAATAAAGATACCACTCAGACCTGAAGTGAGACCTATTAGACAATGAACCTACAGACTGAACCCTATATATAAACAAAAATTTAAAGATGAGATCGACAGGATGCTTGAAGCTGACATCATCGAACCAGTTGAGGAGTTAGAATGGATAAGCCTGATGGTAGTACAAGACAAGAAACAAGGAAGAGGGATCAGGATATGTGTCGACTTGAGAAAGTTGAATGATGCATGCCTACGTGACCTGTTCCCTACACCGTTCATAAATTAAGTGTTAGAGAACGTGGGAGGGCATGAGTCTTACTCATTCAATGATGGGTTCTCAGGCTACCATCAGATTAAGATAGCACAGGAAGACACACAAGACCACACGCACGACAAAATGGGGATCTTATCAGTACACAGTCATGCCATTTGGACTAAAGAATGCACTAGCAATATTTTCTAGAGTGGTCATCACAGCATTTAAGGAATTCATCCATCAATTTCTTGAAATATACCTAGATGATTGGACAATTTATAGCCTATTGAAAAACCATGTGGAAGTTTTATGACTAATGTTAGAACAATGTAGACAGTGCCAGATATCACTGAACATCAAGAAATGCATATTTGGAACACTGTTTGGGATACTATTGGGCCATATAGTATGCAAACAAGGTTTATTGGTCGATCTGGCAAAGATTGCAATCATTGTTAACTTGTCAACACCAAAAATAGTTTGTCAGCTCAGAGCAACGTTAGGCCATACTGGATATTACAGGAAATTTATCAAAGGATATGCATAGATCACAACACCAATGGAAAATCTGTTAAGGAAGGATACAAAGTTTCAGTGGAATGACGAGTGTCAACACGGTCTAGATACCTTGAAGGAAAATATGGTCATCGTGCCGATATTAGTATTTCCATATTGGGAAAAGACATTCCATGTGCATGTAGATGCATCAATGATATCACTTAGAGTTGTCTTGGTGCAACCAGGAGCAGGAGACTTGGATCACCCGATAGCGTTCGCAAGCAAAAATTTATCAGACTCAGAACATAATTATAACACAACAGAAAGAGAAGGTCTAGCCATGGTCTACGCACTGTAGAATTTCAGGAATTACCTATTGGGGAAACACTTTAAGATGTTCAC
>ML812499.1:145292-162830 GCA_009831015.1 Picea engelmannii
TTTTTAGATGCACAGTTATTCTCAGTACAGATTGTTGATGAATACTTCACAGATATCATTCAATACTTGACTGAAGGTACTGCGCCGCAAGAATATACCACCGCACAGAAGAAGAATCTGGCAGTCCGCGCGACCGACTATCAATTGATTGCAGGACACTTATATAGAATGGGCGTAGATAAAATTTTGTGCAGATACGTATTAGAGCACGAAAGAGACAGAATCTTAGAAGAATCCCATGAGGGAATAGAAGGAGGACACTATGCAGGGAAAGCTACCGTGTAGAAGGTATTATGCGCAGGACTATGGTGTCCAACGATGCACAAAGACTCAAAGGAGTACTATCAAATATGCGATGTTTTTCAAAGGGTGGGAAAACCCAATAGAAGAGACAAGATGCCACTATGACCACAAGTAACACTAGAGGCATTTGAAAAATGGGCAATCGACTTTGTGGGACCAATTAACCCACCATCCAAAAGAACATGGGAAAGGTACATTATCACCGTGATGGAATGTCTAACAAGATGGGCGAAAGCTACACCAGTAAAAGATTGTAGCACGGAGACAACAACACACCTTTTTTTTGAATAAGGAATCACTAGATTTGGGTGCCCAAAAGTTTTGATGAGTAATCAAGGCACACACTTCATAAACAACACCATCCTTGCGATGACTGAAGAGTTTGAAGTTCATCATCAAAAGAGCACACTGTATCACCCACAAACAACTGGCATAGTGGAAGCCTTCAACAAAATTATGGAGAATGCACTGACAAATATTTGTAATGTCAATAGAGATGACTGGGACCTCAAAGTACCAACATTATTATGGGCTTACAGGACTACATGCAAAAAGCTGATAGGGCACACACCGTTTAAACTAGTTTATGGCCAAGAAGCAGTAGTGACATTAGAATTTTTAGTACCCATCTTGCGCGTAGCAACTATCACACAAATGATAGAACGAGGCACAATATAGGAGAGACTGAATCAGTTATTGACCATGGAGGAAGACTGAATCAGTTATTGACCATGGAGGAAGACTGAATATTGGTAGGATTCCATCAACTAGTGACGAAATCAAGAGACAAAGCTTGACACGATCAACACATCAAGAAGAAAATGTTCAAGGAAGGAGATCTAGTATTGATGTATGACAACAAATCATTTTAGCACCCGAGAAAAAATAGAATGTATTGGTTAGGACCATACAAACTAAAATCCATCACAGATGGAGGAGCTGTACAATTAAGAGATTTAGTAGGCCTAGAAATCAGAGGAATTATCAACGAGAGTCGATTGAAGTTATACAAGGACAGTCGACCACCAACCGCACAGTACAAAAAAAAAAAAAATTCGGAAAAAGAGAATAAAAGGAAACAAAACTAAAGAAGTCACAATATGCCAGAAATAGAAAGGCCACATGAAGTTAGAAAAAAATATTCGGCAAAGGAAAGAACAACGGTTATATACAAAGGGAAAACAAGCGAGAAAAGGAAAGTCGACAAAAGCAGTATGATAGGACAACACTAGGCATAATTAAAAGACAACAAGGACTGATGGGACATCACATTAATTGCACCAACTGGAGATGGAAAAGCAAGAGTAATGGCAAGTAAGAAACTGGCACAGATTCATTGAACCCATAGTTATGGTGCATTAAACCCATAATGAAGAAAGTTTCCTCGACAAGCTTCATGGAAAGCCAATACAACACGGGAGCACAGAAGAAACTAGTCTATTCACAAAAGGAAAATAGACAGAGAGTAATAGCAGCCAAAACACACAGAGTGAGACTACATAAATTGAAGAATTTATTCGAACCCATCAAATGTTCGACAATCACCACCATGGTACCACCGAAGCCAGCAGAAGCAAGCCAGACTACCAGACCAACTAGGGTTCTAACTAGGTCACGAGGATCGTTGGAAGAGAATGAACAAAAGTAGTTGGAGATCATTGATATCGATGAAATCCCATCCCCATAGACGATACCGATAATTTCTACATAGATTCTAGAAGAGATTCAACAACCAGAAGCAGAGGCCATGAAAGTGGATACACCCACAATGACGCAGCAACATCAAATCCAGGAAGCGGAAACCCAAAAGGAAGTGCAACTAGAAAGCACCGAAGCAACCCTAGAATTTAATGGAACGACATAGAATCTGAAAGTAGCAGTGGAGCCAAATGGGTCTCAAACAACCATCTCAAGACATCCAGTAGGGGAGACCGTTGAATTTTCCTTGGCTTGGATGGAATGACTGATAGGGGAGCATCTAGAAGCTGCTGGAACTTCGAACCAACCATTGTAGATGGAATACAAAGTACATATACCATTCTCACCCCACAAGAAACCTACAACTTAAATTTTTCTACCATGCATACCAAATGGAGTAAAGAAGGGACCAGAGTTACTGGGTCACGTTGGGAAGCTCAAGTATTCAGACCACGACATGTCAGATGAGACCAAGTTCCCGAAACTTGCACATAGGGTCTTTATACAGACCATAGGCATGACTCATCTTGGAGAATCGATTAACCATCCATACCAGTGGGAAACTGGGCTGGAGAAAACAAGAATCTTAGGTCTATTGAACCTACCACATTTTGGTAGACTCTAGTATGCAACAACATGCATCAAGAAGATGTTAGCAATCACACATGGAGGGGACATGTGGCTGGACAAACCCATCCCCATAACTGTTGAGCTTATCACGCAAATAACAGGTTTACCAACCTGGGGAATAGATCCCGCATTGATTCTGGATGACAAATCCAAGGAGAAAGCGCTGGAAGAAGAAATGAAGAAGAAGTATGGAACTGCCAGGGGAACGAGAGGCATATTGATAAAACGAATAAAAAAAGAAACCATACAATTGGGCACAAAAATCTTAGCTTGTAAATTGCTAAGAAAATGTCCCAAAGAGGAAGTACCAGCTGTAGTCATTGCAATTGTAGCTCAGTGCGCAGAAGGCACCTCAATGAGTTGGGTGCCATATGTACCGAACTTATTCCAAGAGGAATGCAAGGATGCATAGGACCTAGGCACAAAGTTCAATTACTCATGGTTGATCACCCTAATAGACTTCATGGGATGGAGAGAACCAGGGTATGTAATATTTTGTACCAGACCACAACTAGCAGGAGCAAGATACCTATTGTTGAGAGTCGGGCTACATGCCAGGAATAAGAGGGAGAATGGGATCATATTTGAATCATACCTACGAGACATACATGAATCCATGAGCTGATCATGGAGAATAACACCAGAGGCTCTCGCGTGATATGTGGACATCGACAATTTCTAGGCTACATGACAAATAATGTGGATACAAGAAAGGTAGGATTCAACTAAACAGTGGCTAAAGATGCACTACTGCATCACAGAGGGTGACATTGACATGGTCATCAATGAATGTCCTGATGAATGGAGGATCCCAACCATTACCCAGGAAGTACCGGAAAGAATAGCAGAAGGAGAAGTAGAGTAGGTGGAAATGCAGCCTCTGGAAATCCAAGTGCCCAAGAAACCAAGAACGGGCCAAGGCAAGCTGACTCAGGTATATGAAGGGTCAAAGAAGACATGAACCCAGAAGGGGAAGAAAGAGACTACACAACTGACTAACAAACAATAGAAATAGGCTGAGGGAGTAGAGGAGACCACCCCAAATCCCAACACACAAGAATAAGGGGGAACTAAGAGACCAGTCACGTAGGCAGAAGGTGCGCGCAATAAATCAAAGGCACAATGAACATCAACTGAATATACGATCACAGAGGATGATGGGGAAATGATCGCCAGAATGTTTCAGGATTTTCTAGCAGAGGACTTCGACCATGCAGCACATCATAGGGACAAACTACAAAAAGAGATGGCAAAAATGGGGGAGTTCCTCAAGAAATTCAGGGAAGCACAAATAGCAAGCCGCAATAGGGGCATAGAGCCATCAGTACCACATATAGAATGAAGAGTGCAAGAGGAATATTGATAGACAGACAAGGGGATATTGCAGCCAAACATGACATTCCATATCAACCCCAGCATGCTACGCATGGAAGAAATTGTGGGGTAGACACCCTTGAAAGACTTGAACTAGATCCAACTTGTGTTGACAAGGATACCATCAGGGGCATTACACAGGTTGTAGGTGAGTGTCAACCATGAGGTACAATATCACGCATGCAGACGCTTAATCGAATTGAAGCATGCAACAAAGGAACATGACGAATTGAAAGTAGGCTACAAGAAGGCCAAATATGAGGTCGAGGAGGAAGGGGAGGGCCTAAAAGGATTGGAGCGAAAACTGGCAGGAACTTATGAGAAGATTCCATAGGTTGCGCAAAACGAGTAAGTTGCAACCACATAAAATATTGATCGGATTGCACAAGAAATTGATCAATATCAGAAGGAGATCGAGAATCTCTGAGAACAACTCACACCAAAAACTCCACCAATAGTTAAGGAGAAAAGGAAATAGGAAGCAACAACGCAGCTATAGGAAATAGAGTAGTAGGTTATCACATCAATTGACTTGTTCGATAAAGTAGCACAACTTTGGACAATGTTGGAGGAGGATCCACAGGTCCAATGGTCAGATCAGGAAGAGGAAAGGATCAATGCAATGATCCAAGAGCTCAAGAAGAGGCATAAGACCATACCAATCCCAGAATGAGTCAAAGGGACATAGGAGATAAATAAGATGCAGGTAGAGCTCATCATTGTGAAAACACAGAAACATGAGTGCTAGGTTCAAATAGAGCCATAGTAGGAACGAGTAGTTGAAGTACTCGCACAGGAAGAGGTAGTTAAGAAACAGATAGCACAGACCCAGGAAAAATGTGTAGGATTGATCAACGACAAAGTGGAAACCCAGGTAGTGGACACCATAAAGGAGAAGACTGTGCAGGCACTGACAAAAGAAATAGAGCTCAAGAAAAAGTTCCAGATGATCACCAAGGAGACCGGGGAATCTTAGAAAGATTAGGTGGCTCGGGACGAGCCACATGTTAGTGTTGGGGTCCTATTGGTAGTAGACCGAAGTGGAAAGAATAAAGGTTGAAGTGGAAAGAAGGTTGATTATGGGGATAGAAAGCATGCAGAAACTGAAGGAAAAGCTAGAGGGAAACACAACATGCGTGCATGCAAGGAAGCGTGCATAAGGAAAGTGACAACTGGAAGGAATAACAACACATGCACATGGGAGGAAGACCTAACATTGGTAGGGTTAGGGTTTTTGTAATACATTGTAAATGACTGAAGAGCTCAATAGATATAAATATAGATACATAGGTATAATAGCGGGTTCCCTTTTTATATTGTGTAAGGTTGGTTCCTGATTAGTTCACTTTTTATTGTTCATACTAGTTATGTACGAGCCGATACGATATGCAATGTTGTGATGAACTATTTTGTAAACTGTTGAGCTATAGGGGAGAGGAGAGAATGAAGATATGAGGATTAGACCGTAGGTTGAGGATCCTGGTGCGATATAGTTCGCCTCACGTATATCTTACCCATCTAAGGATAATTGTAAGTGTGAGACGCTGGAGATGCAAAACTACCATAATAAAATAGACAAGAGCCAAATCTTTGTGGATGTATCCCAGGAGGGGGTGAACCATGCTAATATCTGTGCAATTTTATGAATGCATGTATGTCTTTACTTTCTTTCAACATTTAATTGTTGTGCTTAATGAATGAGTTATTATATTGTTATGGAATATGGTGGCGTGTTAAGGGAATAAACTATGAATATAGTGCATAATCGTGAATAATAGTAGATTTCAATCACCATTTATAATATCTAGCCCTAAATAACGAACCCCTATCTCATAATCAATCCTGGGCTGTAAACACCTGAGTCTTACAACCACCCATTTAAAGCTATCTTAGGTGAGACTGCGTAGCGCATTCTATGTGTTGTGTTGCCTTCTGGTTCACTAGGAGGGCCGATAGTTTTAGAG
This sequence comes from Picea engelmannii, assembly GCA_009831015.1. NCBI lineage: Eukaryota > Viridiplantae > Streptophyta > Pinopsida > Pinales > Pinaceae > Picea > Picea engelmannii. The sequence continues at coordinate 151,262 of ML812499.1, forward strand.
GCTTTGTTGGAAACCTGAAAAGACATGAACCCTGGGTCAATAAATCATATGATATAGTAGTAATTATTAACCAACAATCATCTTAGAAAAAGGAAAAAATATTTCATTAAAATCTATACCATTCTTTTGTGCAAACCCCTTTACAACAAATCTATCCTTGTGCTATTTTTTTCCTCCATCTTCTTCCTTCAACTTGTAAACCCATTTATTCTACAATGCTCTTTTTCCTACAGGAAATTGAACCAAGTCCCAAGTTTGGCTATTTACCAAGTGTTGGCATAGGGGTAGACCCAGGGTTCATCTCCAAGAGCGTACCAACAAGCCCTAGCTACTGGCCCTTTCAGAAACACTTGCTAGGCATATGTAGTCTCACTCGAAGAAACTATGTGGGGGTTGCAAGACAGAGATGTCTACAACCGGAAGGAATTTAAAGTGGGCTCAAAGTGATCAACACAAAACAATCTAGTGTTCTTTAAATTCCTAGGATCTACTACGCAAGACATATCTATCAGATCTAACACAGTAATGCAATAACAGTATACCAATAACAAAGAATAGAACACCAATCACACATACAACACAGGATATATGTGGTTCACCCTTTCTCTAGGGCTACGTCCACAAAATTGTGCTTTATAATGTATTAATATGAAGCATACAGTTCTTGTCTTCGCTCTTAGATAACACATCTTCTTTCTTCCCCTCTCTGTCTCTCCCCTTCCTGTGCACCTAGTTGCAAGACTTGACCTTTTCACCCAGCTAAAGATATTACAATACCAAAAGGCTCTCACACTTAGATCTTCTTTCTCACGCAACAATAATAACTCATGTCAATAGTAAAACTAGATCAAACCTCCTAACCTCATGTAGGTTCTTATTTATACATTATAATATCTCAACGACATCCTTAGGTTGAAACATAGGTGTCAAAACCCTATATACCAAACACATAGGTGTCAAAACCCTAGGTCAACTTGACCCGTGTTTTTAGGGATTTGCCATCTTGTCTTTCCTTCTTTCTCACACGATGCTCCAAAGCATCAAATGGTGTATTTTTCCACTTGCTGAGTTTTCCATGATCCTTCTTTCTTGCTGATCTGTCGTACCTGATTTCCTCATCCAAAGGCTTGCATTCTCTTACTTTGCTTCGTCTTTTCTGCTCTTTTGCTCACTTTGACTCAGTAACAATCACTGTGTCTTCCATGCAGTTCACATTCTATGTTTTCTTCCTTGATATTCGCTTACTTTCATAACCAAGGGCCAATAGGCCCCCAACACTCACCTATGACTCGTCCCGAGGCACTTCAGATCTAACCTTTCTGTTTTACTTCAACTTCAAACTGCACAGTGTAGCCTTTGCTTTCTGCTCTATGCCTCATCTCCTTCCTTGTGAAGACTGTCTTTTCTATGTCTAGTACCCAGCTTCAACTGCACCTGGTACCTAGACCCTTTTCCTTATGCTTTTACTTAGAGTTACGTGGCAGCTGGTTGTCATGGTACAATTTCAACCCACTCCCATTCACTAATCCTTCCTTCCATTCTCCCTTCAAAGTCTTCAACTACGCATCTCCTCCTTTTTTAACATAGGCGATCTCATATGGCCTGAGCCAATGCGTTCTGAACTTCCCAAGATGTTTTATGAACTTACTGTCATATACCAGTACTAGATCACCTTGTTGAAATGCCTTCTTCTTGATGTGCCTTTCATGATAGGCCTTCTCTCTTTCCTTTTGCACCTGTTGATGGAATCCTTCAATAAACCTGTCTTCTTCGAGTTTGACCAACTACACGAGCCTCTCTTGAACAACGCCAACGTCATCCATGTCTGTAAAGGAAAAAATTCTTAGGCTTCATACCAAATATTCCATTGGGACAACGACTTCAAGACCATACACCAACTTAAAAGGGGTCTGGATTGTTAACTTTTTGCAAGTGGTTCTATAGGCCCATAGTACTATTGGTACTCTTAAATCCCAGTCATCCATGTTCACACTGCAAATATTTTTTAGCGATGTCTCCAAGATCTTGTTGAATGCTTCCACTGTCCCATTTTCTTGTGGATGGTAAGGCGTGCTCTTCTAGTGATGGAATGCAAATTCCTGAGTCAAGGCTTCAACATTCTTATTTATGAAATGTGTGCCTTGATCACTCATAAGGATCTTTGGGATCCAAACTTGGTTATGATGTCATCAAATATGAAGTGTGCAATTGTAGTTTCACTACAGTCCTTAACTTCTCTTGCTTCAGCCCATCTGGTCAAGTATTTTGTCACAGTAATTATGTACCTTACTCCTGTGCACTTTTCAGGTGGGTTTATAAGTCCCACAAAGTCAATGGCCCATTTCTAAAATGCTTATAGGCTCAACTATGGTGCTAATGGCATTTCATCTCTTTTGGATGGTTTCCCAACTCTTTGGAATACATCGCAGGCTCTGCAATAGTCTTTAGCATCTCTGTGTAAGGTAGGCCACCAAAGGCCATCTCTAAGCACCTTCTACACAGTTGTTTTCCCTGCGTAATGTCCTCTTGCGATGCCTTCATGAGCTTCCATGAGGATCATTGGTCATTCTTCCTTCATAACACATCTTCTCAATATCTCATCAGGTCCCTTCTTATAGAGTTGTCCAACTATAAGTGAAAAGTCTACAATGCGCACTACTAGTTGTTTCTTATAGGGAATTGTATACTCACTTGGTGCTATTCCCGTTGACAGGAACTGGACTATCTCTACAAAGTGGTCATCAATCTTTCTAATGGCTAGTAACTATGCATCCTCCAAAATGGTCAGCTCTTCTCCATGTTCCAACCTTGACAAGTGGTCAAGACCTTTGTTCATTCTTCCTGGATTTACTATGATCTCAAAGTCATATTCCTAAAATAGAAAAATCCATCTGCATATTCTACCCCCCAACACTAGCTTGTTGACTAGGTACTTCAGTGCAGAGTGATCAGTAAAAATTTTAAAGTGTCCTCCCAACAAGTAGTGGTGAAATTTCTGCAACGCATACACCATGGCTAACCCCTCTCGCTCAGTAGTGGTGTAATTGATCTCAACAGTTGATAGATTCCTACTGGAAAAGGCTACTGGATGGTCAATATATCCTTCCCTAGGTTGTGCTAACATTGCTCCTAAAGAAATAGAAGACACATTGACATGCACATGAAACTCCTTGCTCCAATCTAGAAAAACCAGAATAGGCGTAGTAACCATTTTCTGTTTCAGTGTGTCGAAGCTCTGCTAGCACTCTTTTGTCCAACTAAACTGACAATATTTCTTCAAAAGATTCTGCATGGGTGTTGTAATCTGGGCATATCCTTTAATGAACTTCCTGTAGTATCCAGTATGTCCTAGCATAGTGCGCATTTGTTTGACTGAAGTAGGAGGGGGTAGATCAACTATAATGGCAATTTTAGATGGATCGACCTCAATCTCTGCTTGCATACAATATGACCTAACAACACTCCAAATGGTGAGAAGAAGATTCATTTCTTCAGATTCAAGGCAATTTGACACTGCCTGCATTTTTCCAACATTATCCTTAGTCATTCAATATGGTTTTTCAATAAACCAAAAACAGTCCAATCATCAAAATATGATTCTAGAAATTTATGCAGAAACTCCTTGAATTCTTTGACCACCACCCTGGAAAATATGGCTGGGGCATTCTTCAATCCAAATGGCATCACTGTATACTGATAGGACCCCCATTCTATTGCAAATGTGGTCTTATGGCGATCTTCCTTGGCAATCCGGATCTGATGGTATCCCGAGAATCCATCTGTAAAAGAGTATACTTCCTGGCCTCCCACATTATCTAACACTTTCTCAATGAATGTTGTAGGTAAGGGGTCATGCAAACAAGAATCATTCATCTTACTGATATCTACACAGATCCTGATCTCTCCTGTCTTCTTGTCTTGCACCACCATAGGGCTAATCCATTCTAATTCTTTCACAAGTTCTATAATCCCTGCTTCCAACATTTTGTCGGGCTCATTAATCTTCATTTTCTCCTTATATTTAGGGTTCAGTCTATAGGGTCTTTGTTTGAATGGTATTGCATCTGGTTTCAAAGGGATCCTCATCTCTCCCATAGGCCCTTTAATTCTCTTCATGTTAGTGAACTTGGTTGGAAACAAGTCCTGATATTCATGCAGTAATTCTGTAATCTTGTCAATAGTGGCAACATCCCAATAATCTCCAACATTTGCAATATTCTGTGTCTGTTATGTTCTAATATTGACCTTATTAATCTTGATTGTCTATCCAATGAATGGAAACTCAACTCCTGGTCCTTCCACATATCTTTGACCTTTTGTTTCTGTGATTTTCACCTTTCTTGGATCATCGTCTTCATCAACATTGATGTTGTAACAACCTTGCAGTTTCTGGAGAGGCGCAGTCCACTCGTCCTCTTCTTGATACAAAGGGAATTTAGATTCCTCCTCGAATACTTTCTATCTTATAATCTGCAATACTTGATATACTAAAGGATATTGACTTTCAAATAAGAAGATGGTTACAAAATTTTGAGTCATACCTTCTCAATCTGTAGTGATGAGGCACAACTCCGCTTGAAGGTACCAGTTGATAGGGATTGTGTCTAGTGTGTTGATGAAATTGTGCACCCACTACTCTTGAGGAATGTTTCTCCAAGTTGCTTAACAACTTCGCACATGGTCTTTTGGGAAGCTTCGACCTATGTATCGAACTTCCCAGCCTTCTACTTGTGCTGAGAACCACACTGTCATCAAGGTACGACATTGTACCCAGTCTGCAATGTTGGTTTTGTGTGTCCCCCACCATCTTGCTAGAGTTTATTTCAGGGCCTCATCCATTGCCAACAGTCTTTGTTGCATTGGTACACTTTCTTCAAAGTCCGAAAATAAGGTTTCTAAAGGATTCAAACCATCAAAGGTGGGTAACTTACTTACTGTTGTGTTGATTCAATGAACTTTTCTGGTTAATCTAGCACATCTTCTTGTAGATACTTCATACATTTTATTTTGCCAGTTCTCCAGTGATTCCTCTGAGTCTGATGAACATGTGTTGTCACTTCACCAACTTAGGTTTCCATCAGCGGTAGGAATAATGTAATCCTGTTGTCTGGCTGTTAATTTGTATATTGTTTCCAGCTCATATGTGCGGTCTTCTTCTCTGATGGGCTCTGTGTATCGTTGAACTTCATTTGGATGTAAAGGTGCAATGACCCTAAGGCCATATCCTTCAAAAGTCATACGTCTTTTATTTAAATCAACCACAATGGAATTATTGAAATCCCAATCAATTCCTAACAGCGTGGGGTAAGGAAAACTATCATCAACTATCTCAATTACCTCAAAATCTGCAAACGTTCTTACTCTGTTGATATCCACAGGGACATGTTCCAATCTGCCAAAGGGGATTACAGTTTGTTGATTAGCCATCCTAAGCATGATAGGGGAATATATCAACTTGGGTTTTCCCATTAGTGCCCAGGTTTTCTTCATCATGACATTGACTTTCGACCCTAAGTCGAGGACCACATAGTCTATATCATATTCTCCTATTTGAGCATTCAAGTGTAATTCCTTATTTGTCCTTTCCTTTTTAGTGATTTGGTGTACTTCCCTATTCAGTAAGGGGTCTATCTTTCCTATCTCATACTTTCTAATTAAATTTTGTAGTTCTTGTATAGCGCTTTCATCCTGAATCAACTTATTGCAAGTATATAAAAATTCCATGAGCTTGCTTACCTCTTTTCCTTATTTTGGCGAAGCAAACTGATCAAATGGCAGATGCATTCCATATTATTTTACTTTTGCCTGTGTCTTTGATGAAGAGCCTTGGTCTACTTTGAACTCTTTTCTTTACTCCTCAAAATTATGTCTTTCTTTCTTTGCATCAAAATTTTGGGTCTTCTCTGCATCTTTCCTGATTCCCGAGTCTTCTATAGTCTTTCCTTGGGTCATTTTGTCTTCTCCTGCAACAACACCTCCTCTAGTGATAAAAGTGAATCTGGGGTATTCTCCACGAGGTTTGATATATATCAGCTGCACTTGCGGGTTCTACTGAGGTCCTCGTCTTTCCTAAAGTTTAACCAACAATGCTATACATTCCTCGATAACATGCTCAAAGGAGGTGCAATAAATGAAAGTGGTACAAGGGTTCTGGTAGTCCCTTGCTAGGTTTCCTGGTTGTGCATAGTTATAACATATTATCTGTCCTTAGCCTCGACCCATACCTCCTCCTCCTCTTCCTCATACTTTGAATCCACCATGAGGATTGAAGTTTCCTCTCCTAGGGGAGTTGTATTGTGTAGTGTTTCCTTCTTGTTGTACTTTGTGTTGAATTTTGTATATGTCTCTTGACCATTCATACATGAGATTGTAAGCCCTACAATCCCTATCATCATGTCCCATAGACTTAAAGAACATTCAATACAAATTTGTGGGTGTCTAAACATATTTTTTCATGTAATATCACTCACTAGGATGATTCCTATTTCTACATACCTCACACCAGGGTAAGGTGAATTGCTTCAAAGGGCTCAGATATCCAAAGGCCAAGTATTCATGGAATAGGGGAAAATGTTCCTTGTCATGTCCTTCTGATCTGCATCTGACACACTAGATGTCTTCTCTTTTATCTTTTCCCTTGTCTTTTTTCATATCTTCGACCTGCAGAGACAAACTAGTTAGCTAACTCAAGATCTGACTCATACCTGAGCTGGATTCTTGCATAGGGGATGATTCTAACTTTATGGTTATATATAGCACCTCGGCCTATGAAGAAATATTCTGTTGCATCAGAGGAACTCTGATTTGTGGTAAGAGGGCAGCAATGAACCATTCTTTTTTCTGCTCATCTGGGATCTGAAAAGTCAATTGACCTGTTAAGGTCTTGAATATTTGATCGAATTCCCAAATGGGTTTGGCTACCTTCTTCTTGATCTCTTTCATCTCTATGATACATTGTGACTTTGATTTGGGTTTCTTGAATTCTTCATTCAACGCATTCTTGATCTCATTCAATGGATTATGTTGTGCAATTCCTTGGACAAGCTTCATGTATCAACTCAGTGTGTGATCCCTTAGGGTAGTACTAAACTGGATTCTTTTAGCAACTTCATCAATGACATTCTTAATATTCCATACGAATTCACATAGAAACCGGTGTTGATCAGGATCTTCAGATCCATCTCCCCTAAAGATAGAGAGCCTCATCTCATCTGCCATAGATCTTCCTAGGGTTCCTAACTGAATATGTGGTGGAATACTAGTGACAATGCTCTGAACACTCTGGTGGCTTGGATTACTCTGATTGCTTAATGTTGTTGAATCAACAAGAGGGATAATAATACTTACTTCAGCAGTTTGCGTGGTTCCTGAAGTTTCTGTCTATTCCCGGCGAGGTTCTTCAACTTTCCCTTCCTCTGCCGCAGTGAGTTCTAAATTCTCTTTTTTCGTCAGATCTACCTCTTATCCACTGTAGAAACTTGTGTCCCTTTAGTTCTTCTTGAATAAGTTCACAAGATGAACTTCTCTGAACTCTCTCCTACTGCGTGTATGTCCATCTTCTGTGTTGTTGTTGCTGTCCAAATTTTTGAACATTATCTTTTTCAAATCCGACCAATCTACTGTATCTTCAAGATGTTCTTCTCATGCAATAACATCTTGATCCTAAGCTTTATAAAATGTAAAAAATTTCCTCTGGGTCCCTTGAAGAAATATCTCTCGGCTTGGCTATATGACTCTACTTTGTCAACAACAAACTTGGTGATGTACCCTCCAATGGTGCTATCAAACCAGTGATCTACTACTTGTGACATGACGTTATCGACTCTCTTGACCTTCTTGATCAACGTCGACGTCCAAACCATAGGAGGTCTATATCTGATCTCAAATTGGGTATCTGCTAACCTAGATAACCACTCATATAACTCCTTATGGATTCCTTCAAAGAAAATCTCGTGTATATTAGTAAAGATATATCTCTCCAACCAATCCTCTGTACTAAAATTAGGCTTCTTGTTCCGGGCTTTAACAAATTCCTTCTCTTGATCCTCTATCCACTTTTGAATTTTTGTCTTTGATGGAAACCACCTTAAAATTCCCTCAACATTATTTTGGTCCTGACAATAGAACCATTTGTTGGCACAGGGGTAGACCCAGGGTTCAGCTCCAAGAGTGCACCAACAAGCCCTAACTATTGGCCCTTTCAGAAACACCTGCGAGGTAGATGCAGTCTCACCCAAAGAAACTATGTGGGGTTTGTAGGACGAAGATGTCTACAACTAGAAGGAATGTAAAGTGGGTTCAAAGTGATCGACACACAACAATCTAGTGTTCTTTTTCTGGTACCTTTGGAATTTCGTTTTCAGTGATCTCATCAAGCACTGTGTATTCTGTTTTTTCTTTTTCTTGTATCTTTCCCTGCAACTAATATTTGTACATGACCTTCTCATTGAATATGACATATCTAATCCTAATGATTTATTTTTTTTCATAATCCCATAAGCGATAACCAAAATCATTAACATCGTATCCAATAAAGGTACACTTCTTGGATTTGGCCTCAAACTTTGTTCTATTTTATTTATCAACATGGACAAGTGCTTCCCAACCAAAAGTCTTAAAAAAAGAATAGTTTACATTTTTACCTGTCCATGCCTCCTATGTAATTCCACCATTCAAAGACCTTGAATGTCCTACATTTATTAAGTAAACAAATGTATTTACAACATCTGACCGAAAATATAAGGGAAACCCAACATGCAATCTCATACTCCTTGCACGCTCCATGATTGTCTTGTTCATCCTTTTTGACACACCATTTTCTTGTGGTTTGCCTGGAACTGTTTTCTCTCTATGAATCCCATGGTATGAACATGAATAATCAAATTCCTTGCTGCAATATTCACCTCCATTGTATGATCTGAGACACTTCAACCTTTTTCATGTCTCATTCTCAACCAAAGCTTTCCATTCCTTAAAAGTATAAAAAACATCATATTTTTGTCAAATGCTATAAACTCAAGTTTTTCTAGTTGCATCATCAATAAAAGTAACATAATAACAAGAGACACTAAGAGATGATACCTAAGATGGTCCCCATACATATGTATTCACAAGCTCTAACCTTTCACTCTTCATTTCTTTTCTGACTTTGAGAAATATGACTCTCTTCTGTTTTCCATAAACACAATGCTCACATAAATCCAAATCAATTTGTTTAAGATCTGGCATCAAATTTCTTTTGTAAATTATGTGCATCCCCTTCTCACTCATGTGTCCAATCCTATGATTCCACAGTGTTGTACCTACTCATGTAGAAGATAAAGAGATAGAAGAGTCAGTATTACTAATACATAAATACAACGTACCTATATTCTCTCATTTTTCTATCACCAATGATCCTTTGGTGACCTTCCACTCCTTATCTATAAATATAGATATACAAACTTCACTTGCCAACTTCCCTGTTGAAATTAGATTTTTCCTTAGATCTGGAACATGTCTCACCTCTTTGAAGAACCATTGGTTTCCATTCCTTTTCTTTATTTTTACCTTTCCCATTCCAAAAAATTTGCATGGTGCATCATCACCCAAATGAACTTGTCCAAAATCACCTTGAATATAATCTAGAAAATGTTTCCTATGGGGTGTGGCATGAAATGAAGCCCCTGAATCTACTACCCAAGACTCAAAAATATTATCTATAGAAAGAATCAAAGCATCTTGTAACACATCATCTGTTACATTTGCTTCCTTATTTTTCTCCTGTTGTCCACCTCTTTGTTTCTTTGGAGCTATGCAGTATTTCCTTAGATGTCCTTTCTTACCACAAATCCAACACTCTATCTTTCCCATTCTATATTTTGATCTGCCCTTGCTAGAATTCCCACGGTTCCCTAAGACCTTTCCTCTATCCTTTTGTCTTCCCCTATTATCCAAGTTTAACGCATTACCTGATGTCTCACCTGTGCTTTTGCGTCGCATTTCCTCATTAAGGATACCACCAAAAACATCATCAAATTTTAAATTGTTTGAACCAGATAAAAAGTTACTTAGAGCCATGAAGAAGTCGTTCCATCTTCCTGACAATGAGCACAAGATCGAAAGAGCCCTGACCTCATCATCAAAGTCCACTTTTACAGAACTTAGCTGATTAGTAACCGTATTAAATTCATTTAAATGATCTGTAACAGACCAAACTTCTGACATATTAATATTAAATAATCTCTTCATTAGAAATAACTTATTATATGCCAAGGGTTTTTCATATAGTTTATCCAATGCGTCCATTAGCTCCTTCGTTGTCTTTTCTTTCGAAATATTGAAAGCCATCGACACTTCCAGGCTCAACCATATCATTCCTAGTGCCTTTCTGTGAAGAAACTCCCATTATTTTTCCTTCATGGCCATCGACTTCTTTGTTATTCCACCCAATGGTAGGAATAGATCCTTCTAATATAAATAATCTTCCATCTGCATCTTCCATTACTGGTATTTTTGGCCGTTAAATTTCTCGACTCCAAACTTTCCATCTTCTGCCATTTCTTGCACTCGAACCAGGAACCCTGTTTTCATGTGACTTACCTTTCACTCTAATACCATTTTTTATAAAAACATGATCGTGGAGAAATAAAATAAAACAAATGCGGAAATAAAACACAAAAGATACAAAATACAATCGAGACACATATTGATTCGTATTTGTTTTCGACACGAAATGAGAGCAGAGATATAATAAATAAATGCACATATATATTGTAGATATTAAATAATATAACAAAAATGTATCATAGATGCAACCATAAACACAGATATACAGTAATACACAATTTCTATTAATGAAATAAATGTACAGAGACTGTAAAAATACAGAGTGAAAGACTCGCTATAATGGTGGTAGCTTATCTCTGAGAAGAGATGTGACGACTACTTGCATTCACAAGAAAATAATTACAATGAGGATATGAAGGCATTTTAACAATAAAAAAGAATTCCAAAAACCATAGACATCCAAAAACCTAACCCTAGGAAATGAAGTGCCAAAAGCCATGTGGGCCCCGTTTGGTTAAGTTAGTACATCAACTTCTTGGGGGCATAACGTTTGCATACGATCTCCATTTTAGGTGCATGATATCCCATTGGAAAGGTATCATCGAGGAGATTCATTTTAGGTGAAATATTGAAGGAACTTACATATTTCAAACATGTTTTCCCAAAAAACGTTGTTTAGGGCCTCAAAACGGCTCCGGAAGTGAACACTACTAAAAATAGTAAATTACCAAAATTTCCAGAAAATTATTTTGGGCCAGTTGGAAAATGTGGGTGGCCACCAATATCCACCTAGATCACATATATATGTGGTTCCCCTAGTGTGGGCTATGTCCACCAAATAAATTTTCTAGTTCCTTTCTTTTATTATCTAGTAAAATGAAGGGATACAACCTACATCACACCCACTGTAACTTCCTCTTCTTTCTCTCATAGTCTCCTCTCTTAGGATACAATATTCACAATGATACACAACCACAATACAATTCCCTCATAAAAGAGGGTTTCCTTCTAGGGAAAAAAA
>ML812499.1:174698-198948 GCA_009831015.1 Picea engelmannii
CACCGAATTTCCATGCTTCTGGATAGCATCTTCATTTTCCCAACTAGCATATTCTATTGGGTATCCTTTCCACTTGACTAGATATTCGAAATAGGTCTTCCTCCTAGTCTTTTTTCCAATCCTCTGATCAACAATCTTCTCCATCTTTGGTTTTTCTTCTATTGACATTTGTTTCTCCCACTGAATCTTATCTTGATCTTCTGATCCCTCTATGTCATCTTTCCTGTAAGGATACATGTCTGAAACTTTGAATACGGGAAATATTCCCACATCATCTGGCAGCTCAATATCATAGGTGTTTGCATCAAACTTCCTCAAGATCTTACATGGTCCTATATTCTTCATCTTTAATTTGTTATATGTTTCCCTAGGGAACCTTTGTTTCCTGAGATGTGATAGAACCTGATCTCCTACTTCAAATTGAAGTTCTCTATGATTTTGATCAGCTCTATGCTTGTACTCTTAGTTAGAACTCTACGACCGTCCTTTGATCTGGCTATGGAGCTTCTGCATTTCTGCAGAAAAATCTTCTGCTCCAATGCTCCTAATATCACTCTGTTTCAAGTTTTTCAACCTAGATACTCCCCTGGGTTGCACTCCATAAAATATTTGGAATTGGCTCTTTCCAGTGCTCCTTTTTGGTGAGTCATTGTCTGCACATTCTTCTTGTGGAAAAATATGATCCCACTGATTATGGTGCTCAGTAACTAGACTCATCAATAAGTTTCCCAAACTTCTATTTACAACCTCAGTATGTCCATCTTTCTGAGGGTGGTAAGCCAATATGAAGGAAAAATCTGTCCCCAACTTCTTCCACAGTGTTCTCCAAAAGTGACCAACAAATTTTGTGTCTCTTTCTAAAACAATGCTTCTGGGTAGGCCGTGAAGCCTCACAACTTCCTTGAAAAATAGATTTGCAACATGTGTTGCATCACTGGTCTTCTGGCATAGGATAAAGTGTGCCATCTTTGAAAATCTATCCACCACCACTAATATGCAATCAAATCCTCTTTGAATTCTTAGTAGTCCCAACACAAAATCCATGCTTATTGCATCCGAAGGCCTCTCTGGTATTGGAAATGGTTGATACAACCCAAAGTTCTATTTTTTTCCTTTTGCATGTTGGAAGATTATACATATGTTCACAAAATTTATCACTTATGTTCTCATACATGGCCAATAGTATGAACTACTCAACTTTTCAAACATTTTGTCATGGCCTAAATGTCCAGCCAATCCTCCACTATGTTTTTCCTTAAAAAGGTTATCCCTCATTGAGAATTTTGGTATGCACAACTGATTTCCATTGAACAACAGTCCCTCTTGAATCATGTACTTTGTCCACTGGATTTTGTCTCTCAGCACAGGATTTGCACATGCTTCATATGCTTCCTTGAAATCTGCATCATCACAATACATGTCCTTAAGGTGTTCAAACGCCAAGGTCTTCACCTGAAATTCCTGTAGAATCAAACATCTCCTTGTTAATGCATCAACAACTTTGTTAGAATTCCCAACAATATGTTTTATGACAAAAGTAATTTTTTTCATAAACTTAACCCACTTCGCATGCCTCTGATTCAATTGTTCTTGTCTGGTTATGAATTGTAAAGCCTAGTTATCACTATACAAGACATATTCCTATAGGACAAGGTAATGAATCCACTTATTCATGGCTTGAATTATGGCATAAAACTCCTTATTGTACATGGAGTATTTTCTCTTGATCTCATTCATCTTCTCACTCAAGAAGGCAATAGGTCTATTATCCTAGCTCAAAACTGCTCCAATTGGAACTCCACTTGCATCACATCTCACCTGAAATGTCTTTTCAAAATTTGGTAAAACCAAAATTGGTCATTCTATTATTTTCTCCTCTAGTATATTGAATCTCCTCTCGGCCTCCTCTGTCCACTTAAAAGACTTTTTCTTCTTCTTCATTGTATCCATCATTGGCGCACAAATTCCACTGAATTCTCTGATGAACTTCCTATAAAAACTTTCTAGTCCATAGAATCTCCTTACCTCAAACATACTTTTTGGTGATGAACATTCTTCGATTGCTTTCACCTTCTCTAGATCGATCTTTAGTTCATTTGAAGAGATCACAAAACCAAAATAAATTAGTTTTTTCTTCATAAAAGAGGACTTCTTCAAATTTATCAACAACTTCTCCTACTATAGTCTCCTCATCACTAGTGTCAGGTGCCTCAAATGCTCCTCTTTAGTCCTGCTAAAGATCAGTATATCATCCATATATAAAACCACAAGCTTGCCAATGAAACCTTTCAATATTTCATTCATCAACCTCATGAAAGTACTCGGGGAATTTATTAAGTCATATGGCATAACAATCCACTCATACAAACCTTAATTTGTCTTAAAGGTTGTCTTCCACTCATCACCTTCCTTCATTCTAATATGGTGATATCCACTTTTCAAATCTATTTTAGAAAAGCAATTTGATCCACTTAAACAACCCATTAAATCATCCATTCTTGGTAAAGGAAATCTATACCTGATGGTGATCTTGTTAATGGCTCTTGATTCTGTACACAGTCTCCATCCTCCATCCTTATTTTGACTCAACATAGTTGGTACTGCGCATGGACTCAAGCTCTCTTTGACCAAACCCTTGTCTACAATTCCTAGACTTGGTTCTTCACTTCCTCATTCTCTCGAGGTGTCAATCTATATGCTTCTTTGTTTGGCCGACTTTCTCCTGGTATCAAGTCAATATGGTGGTTGATACTTCTGATGGGTGGCAATGAGTTAGGTAGCTCATCCACCACTATGTCAGAAATATTATCCAGCAATTCCTGAACTTCTTCAGGAAAATCATCCATCGAAGTACTTGTAAGTATAAATTTGGTTTTCCTCGCTACATCAAATTGCATCTCCTATTCCTTCTTGACTTCTTTCAGGAGTTCCTTCCCACTCATGAGAAGTATGCTTGTGTTGGAATCCTCTTTCACTTTCTTCTCCTCTATTGGAAACAACATGTGTGTTCTACCATTCTTCTCCAAGGTGTATGTATTCTTCCTCCCATCATAAATGACATTCCTGTCAAACTGCCATGTTCTTCCCAACAAAATAAGACATACATCCATGGTAATTACATCACACAGAATATCATCTCTATATCCTCCTATCTTAAATTCAACCAAGCATTGTTTAGTAACCATTATCTGGTGTCCTTTCTGCAACCATGAGACTTTGTATGTCTTTGGATGTGCATTTGTCTCCAGCTCCAATTTCTCCACCATCTCTATGGATACTAAGTTTTCAGTGCTCCCACTATCAATTATCACCTTGCATACTATGTATTTATCCTTGCAAGTTGTCCTGAAGAGACTGTTCCTATGCACTATATTTTCAACCTCTGCCTAAGGTTTTAAGAGAACCTTTCTCAACATCAGGGATCTCCCATCCTCTGCTCCTTTTGCTTCCACATTCCCTCTCCATGCTTTTGAAATGTGAGCTTCACCTCCTCATTCTTTCTTTTTCTCGGAACATTCCCAAGACATGTGCCCTGTCTTTCCACATGCATAGCATCTTACTTCTCCTCCTCCTCTTCTTCCTCTTCCTCTAGAAGAAATTCTCCCACCACCCTGTCTTCCTCGATAACTTCCTCCTCTTTCTGAGTGACTGTGTGGTTTATCAGCCTCATCCTTAGACTTATGTGCCTTGTCATCTATAACTCCCTTTCTTTTGTTTGGGGCTAGGCTTTTGCCTCTTCCTTGCTGGATTTGTTTTCTGGAAAAATTCTCCTCTGACTTCAGTGAAAACTGATAAGCATCCTCCACTGTCCTTACTGACATCATGCTGAGATCATCCTAGATTTCATATCTCATGACATTTATATATCTGGTAAATTTTTCTTCATCTCTCTCCCTTTGTCTAGTTCTGATGTTCATCATGTAGAACTCCTCTATGTACTCCTTAACTGTCATCCCCTTCTGTCTCAGGTTCTACATATTCCTGAACAGATTGATTTGATAATATTTAGGCGTGAACTTAGCCTTCAACTTGGCTACCATTCTTTCCCAATTATTTATCTTTTTTTTTTCCTTTGCTTCTCCTCTCATCCTGTAGTTCATCCCACCACAGTGTTGCATGTCCTTTTAGCCTGGTGACATCCTGTTTCACCTTTTTATCTTCATCAACCTCTTCATAGTTGAAATCTTTGTCCATGGATCTTACCCAATATAGAAACTCTTCAGCATCTAAATTTCCCTCATACATTGGGACCACTATCTTGGCTCTGCCTCCCAATATAGCAACTGCTCTCATCAAGCATTCTTAAGAAACATCCTCTCCTATAGCTTTTTCGATTTATACTTCTTCAATCTTTGCATTGTTGATGTCTCCAACATCAGGTGTGTGTCTCTTTGCTGCCTCCATCACCTCTAATCTTGCATGAATTTCTCGCATCTCTTTTTCTACAACCTGATTGGCTAAAGGTGGTTCCACTCCTCTCCTTGGTGGAATTGTGTTGATTTTCTTTCACACACAGAGTACAACTTCTAGTTCTTCTCTATCCTCTCCTTTTCCTATTGTCTACAAGAAAAACTTATGCTATGATACCACTTGGTGCAGACCCCCCTTATCTCCTAAGGGTTGCACAACCTCCTGGTCAGGATCTTCAATTTTGGATTCGGGTGACTCTCTAAAAACTTATTGGTCTCATTCTTTGTTAAACACATATTCCCTTGGCTCCCTGTGCATGCCTCAAGACACCCACAACCTTCCCTTTCATGCTTTGTGAAAATATCAGAGTATCAGGCGTTAGCATCTTTTCTCTCAACCCCTCCTTCAATGTGACCTTGGGAGATGACCACATGATTGTGGGAGTGACCACAAGTGGTTTGAAGTCAAACTACCTTTGGGCCCGCAATTCTCCTCGAGCCTCCATGTGTCTCCCCGATGAAACCATGGTATGGATTGGATTGCGACCCACCCTTGACTTTTTAAATTCCGTGCAACTCTTGTCCCCACAATGCGAGATGACTGTTGATCTCACGATATTAACGATGCTTCCATACGGACAAATGATATCTCTTCCTTCGAATCAAAGGTTCATATCTTCCTTTCTTTGAATGACACCTGTGATCGATTCAGGATTCCAGACTTCAGAACTTTCAAATCTCAAACCTTGGTTTCCTTTGCAGAGCAATCTTCTGGAGTGGAAAATATGCTGAGACTTTTCCCCTTCTATCAATGGTTGTGATCTCTATAGGTCCTTGGACTTCGGGGTTTTGAATTATCAACCCTTCCTTATTCCATACTCCAATTTCCCAGAGATGACGATCTGTAGACACCTGTCTTGTTCAATCGACAATCCTACCTTCACTTCGGGTGTATGACTTTTCAACTCAGATCAATGGTCCTGAGACCCTCCTCTCGATCAACGATTGAGATCTCCTCCAGGTTTCAGACTTTAGATATTTTGAATCTCAAACTTACCCTTTCTCCAATGCTTTTATAGAAAGGCTATAATCCATTGACGCGTGTCCACCTCAGATCAACGACTGAGGTTTACTTCAGGTCTTTACTCGGAGTGCATGGATCTCTGCCACATCCCCCTTGAATCTGATGGCTATAGATCGCTTCAGGATTTTTACCCAGAGTTCTCATATCTTTTCCATGTTCCTCCAGATCCAATGGATCAGATTCACTTTAGGTATTCCGACCTTAGGGGTTCGGTGATCTCAATTCTCAAACTGAAAATCCCATGACAAATTTCCTACATCCCATGATCTACTGACACATATCCCTCTGGATCTAACGGTCCAAATTCGCTTTGGCTCTATGAATCTTCGTGCTTAGGGAATTTCAAGTTTCAAAATTGCTTCCTCCCAAGATCACGATATATTAAAGTTCAGATTCGCTCGATCGATCCAACGACTGAGATTTCACTTTGGGAATCCGGAACTCCATACTTCGGGAATTTCAAGTCTCAAATCTCAATGGGTTATCTCTCCTGTATGTACGAATCTTTAAAGCTTACATACCTTGTCTTGAATCAGACAGTTGTTGATCCTTGCGCTGTGATCTAATGACCAATGTGGCTCTCCCTCCTGAGCTTCTAATTTCTTGGACTTAGAATATTTTCTAAGTGTTCAAAGGTTTTGAACCTTTGCTCCCCTGATGAGTCTGACTCTTAGATCTCGTTAACACTTATGAAAAGTGTTATTCCTTTTGAGATTGGTCTTGTGAATAATTCGACTTCCCGCACACTCCTTGCATTTCATGGATTTTGATAAATCGAATCCAAAGGATTTCTCAAAGAGAAATTCCTCTCGCCCTCCTGGCGTTCTTCTTTTGCTAGTTCTTCGACTTATTACAAAGTCCCTTTGACACTTAGTCGAGTCTTGGATATGTGCACTCCTTGCACCATATCTTTACAAAAGGTTTGAAGTCTTGCGGATGATTGTGCACGCCTTGCACCAGTCTCTTTGCACTCCTTGCAAAGGGTAAAGCTTCGTGCTATCTCTTCTGAACTTTAGAACCGAATCAGATTTCGTCAATGCACTCCTTGCATTCAATGTGCACACCTTGCACCACTTGACAAAAGAGAAATAATTGAAACTTCTCCTAACATTCATAGTTCCATCTACTCATAATGAAATTCATTCATTCATTCATGAAAGCACAATAATAGGGAATTGCAAAACAATGTCCACACCATGCATTAGGTCAATTTTCCTTTGTTATATTAAAAAGTGAAAATGGCTACAACTATAATCAAAACAAAAAATGAAAACTCGGAAATATCCTACTAACTTGCAGCTAGCCTCATTTGGGCATACAAAACATCTATTTATCTCAAAGGGTTCTTAGGGTTCACCCCAACTACTTTTCTACTCCAAAAACCTAACCTAACGACTATATTAGATCAGTCATATTCCAGAGCAGGAGTGGAAACTCCGACTTCACTTGCAATTGTTCAAGCGTGCTTCAAATATTTTTCCATTGCTGAGTTCAGGCGTGTTAATCGTTGAGTTCAGATGTGCTTCAAAATATTCTTCGAGACTAACAACGTTGATATTATGGAAAGATTCCCATATGCTGAATGGTCCTACTCTGTTTGCTTGCCAATGATGCTCCTGCATCAACATGTGGGCAGGGTTTCAAGCCTTTGGAGGCCCAACGTTTCACCTTACCTTCCCAATGTTCCATACTTGGGGCTCAATGTCACCCTATAGGGAGATGCCATCACCCTTGGAGTGTTTCTTAGATGAAAATTAATTTTATTTTGTCTAGAATTAATTTGTGTAAAAAACTGGCCAGGTCGACTAAATGATTATGAACTGAAATTAATTTTAGGTTAAAGTTTGTATAAATAAGCAGAAAGTGACATTCATTTTCATCACAACTTGTCATACAAGAAAATAGGTATGAAATTTTCTCCCTAGTGAGGGTTATTGGCTGAAATTGTGAGGCGCCACTCTTGTGTAAGGCTATTTTTTGCAACTTGGATAAATCTTGGAAGTTTTTTGGCGATCTTGCATGGTATTCTCATGATTATTCTTGGTGCAAGTAAGTAAAATATACATTTTTTTCATCTATTGAATGGTTTTTTGTATGGTTTTATTTTCTCATACAAGATTATGAAAATGCATGGTGTACTTCATGCTTGAAGTAAGAAACTTAAATTGCTACTTTTTTTTATTTTTATTTGCCAAGCTTTTCATTGAATTGATCTAGTAACTGGTAAAACCCTAGAGCCCTAAATTGCTATCACTCTAAGGATTTTGTCTTAGTTATATTTGCATAGGTTTTACTCCATAAGAAGCCTAATAAGAGCAAGACGTTAGGGCCTAGAGTTTCCTACACCCTAGCATCTTGTCTCTTGAGGTCAATGCATAGAGTGACTTAAGTTACTACTTCTCCTATGAATTTTCCCTCTTATACTTTTGTGCATTATCATAAATTTATTTGCATCCTTAGAAGAATTCATCCACTTTGACTCCATTACCCTTGAAGGGACTAGTCCTCTTATCCTATTCTTTGACAAGACTACACTCAACTTCACTTGCTATCTCTACCAACTTGACCTAACCTACTAACCTAGTTTCAAGGTACTAATTTACTGTTGTTTCTAACATTTCTATAGCCACTATATAGAAACCCATTTAGCTTATAAGTTAACCAAACCAACCCATAAATTTGCATGAATCAAAGTATTATCAGTAGGAGTTAAATTGTGCCTAAATTGCTCTTCACAAAGTGCATTTCTGAAGATTTCTTACAGTTGTCATCATTCTTATTTTGTTGTTGTTACAACCACTTTTCATAGCATGTTAAACCCATTTTCGGATTGATAAGCCACCCAGAATTTGTACTAGGCAAGCCACAGTCAATAAATGCTAAAAGTGTTCACTAAATTTCCTTAGTAAGGTACTTTTATTGAAGTTGTTTGCTGCTATCATAACTATATTTTTGTTGTTTTTATAAGTAATTTGACATCCTTTTAACGTCATTGCTTGGATTCTATTAATCTAGAAATTGTAAGTGACAAAAGTATTATCATTGCAAGGTATTTATATTTGATTACATTGTCCTTATAAGTTACAATTTCTAGATTTATTACTATTTCTACACATCTATCATATATGCATAAACTTGTTTGGTAGAAAAACATTTATATTGAAGTCACTGATTGAAATCATTGATATCATTGGTTATTATATATTGTTTGTTGTTTCTTTGGTAAAGGGCAGGTATCATTCACCTTATTTCCCCCTTACCCATGGGCACAACCTTTCCAAGTGGCTTCATTCATTTTAGTGACCTAGAGAGAGGGGTGGTATTATCTTGTCTTATCCTCCTTCATCAATCAAATAGGTCCTGCGACGTCTCCCTTGGAGTGAGGTTTTCCTCCTCCTAAAGAGAAATAGGTACCTTATTGGGGTTACAATGATAGGGTTATCTCTTTGTTACATCAATCTAGGCCTACTTTCCTTTAGGCTTGGGTAAGTATAGACTGTGTGATAACACAACCATTGGCTACTCAAGTTTGAAAAATTGTCTATGCCTAGAAAAAAAAAAAACTCTTCTAGACTTCAATAATTAGTTTTTAAGATTTGAATGCATAAACCATTGCCAAATTAGTTTCTTCAGAATTGATGTCAATATAGGCTCATCATTCATAAATATTACATTTTTATTTGATGGCTCCATTTTCAATCGTACCCTTATTAGAACCCATGTTTGGTGGTTCAACATATCAAGTTTTTGTGTTTTCTTCTTTAAAGAAGCATCATCATATTCACCCTCCTTGGGTGCATTCACTTCCCAACAATTATTTCTCATTTCTTCTCATCGTTGGAACTAGCCAATATAATTGCACATAAATTATTATTTAGACACTGAGTTGGAGAGATGCAAGGGTAGCTATGGAAGTGCTGAATATGTACTCACAACCCGACCATTATGAAACAAGGTCCAACCACCACTATGATGAGATTGTAGAGATTTGGTAGAAAGTGCTAGAAAATCCTTGTGGGGTTTTTGACTATACGAACCCCTCCAATTTGAGAAGTTGGCACAAATGAGCCATGCCCAACTCCACTTTCTGCACTTAAACAATAATCTATAGAGAGATTAACACATATTTCAATTCTGCCAACCTAAGGAAATATATTAATAGAAGGTGTTTGATTAAACACAATATTGTTTCTATTGAACCCTTTTCTTGTTTTGGAGATTTCATGGGTTTAATCTTGTAGTTGTCACTATGATCCTATTTTGATCCTATATTGAAGATGGAATAAGAAAACATATCATTTTTGGGTAAGGTGGCTTTCTTTTTTTTAGTGGATGAGTATTCATTTTGACGAGGTTGATAGACATTGGAATCTTGATAGGGTGGTGGGACTAATTTGGTAATGAAAGGTTATTAATTTTGACTAAGTTGATAGGTGTTGAAATCATTGTAGGATGATGGGGCTATATGTTACATGTTCAATGGGGGTTAGGGATATGCACTACCCATCTCATTAAGGCTAGGTAAAGTAATAAAACTAATAGAAATCCTTATTTTAAAAAAAAATCAAATATTTTTTCTTTGTTCATTCTCCATTAAGGGAAGTTCACCCTCATTGTGAATAACAATTACTTGCACAATTTTTGCATGGATAATGGGCTCTACCAATGATCATACAAATTTAGCATCCAACAAAAGTGATAGATGGACAACAATTACTTGCACAGTTTGGGCATGGATAATGGACTTTGCCAAGGATCATGCAAATTTAACATGCACCAAAAGTCATATATTCAATTCACTTGCAATAGTCGAGGGTAGTGGTCATTCAAAGTTAAGAATTTTTTGTAATTTTAGGTTTCTATGCTTAAAAAATATTTTTCTACTGATTTACATATAGACACATTTGCATAAAACATGCACTTACTACATTTTTTCCTTAGAGAGCCATAGTCAAATTGTAAATATATACAAATTTAATTATTGTTGGAAACATAATATGTTGATGTTTTGTAGTATTAGGGAGGTATTCTCACATTGGCCTTGGTGTCGGGCAAGTGGGAATCTTTGTTGGCACTCACATTTCATTTTTATTTTGTGAAGACCCCCTGTATATTGAGTTGGGACTTGGAATTATTATTATTGGGGCTTGGCACCCACTTGGAGGAATAAACAATTCTAATTGAATGTTGAGTTTAGAAGGGGATACTAAACTCATTCTTAGACTCCTATAAATGGAGAGGAAATGTGAGGAGGCACTGCACATCTCATGGTGACATATTATGTTTTCATCATCGTGTTGGCATGATTGAGTGAGCACTCTTGCTAAAGAGATTGGGGAGAGAATTTCAGAAAAAGAAATTCTTCACTTGGGAAAATATGGTATAAGGTTTATGATATTTCTTGTTGATGATATTGTAGCTTCAGGACGTATTCCCACTAGAGGCCAAGATGCCAGGAATGTGAGAATCTTTGTTGGCACCAAATTAGCCTTTTGTTTTAGTGAAATCATCCTAGAAATGAGGCTAGGGCCTCTTGGGAAAGTTGATGGGCTTTGTGGGCTTGTTTTGGGGTGCCACACCCACAAATAGGATTAAAATATTACAATTAATTGTTGAGTTTAGAAGGGGTGCCTAAACTCACTCATTGGACTTGTATATAAAGGAGAGAATTTATTGTGACATTTTCTCATTGTGAAAGGATTGAGTTAGCATAAGTGAGTGAACACTTGTATTAGGAGGCTTGATGATTTTAGCAAAGATAAATTCTACAATCGTGGAAAATCTGACCTAGGAGAGAGGAAGCCACAGCGAGCGAATTGTACGGAGGTTTCCGTACAAAATTTTTGTACATGTATGCAGGTTACAGTGGGAGGAATAACATATGTACGGTGGTTGTAGTGGGAACAATGGTGTATGTATGCAAGTTTAAGTGAGACACAGTCGTATTTACGTGGGTTGTAGTGAGGCACAATCACATATGTATGCGGGTTGCAATAAGGTGAACCACATACAATCTTACAAGGTTTTCTCAGCGAGTCCAGGTCCGTACAAGATGATGTCAACACCAATATAGGTGATGTCAGTAGGCCGTATAGATGGTTTGCAACAAATTTTTGAGTAGAGGAAATTTCCAAGGATTTGTTGAGGTTTGGTTTTCTGATATTTGTGTTATTGGAGGACAAGGTTGTCCTCGGATTGAATTTTTTAATTTGATAAGGTTACATAATATAAATTTTTATCTCATGTGTATTGATGATTCATCTCTGATATTGTTGTTTTTGCTCCATATATTTTCAGTCAATAACTTTTAGTGTAAAATTGTTCAGTGATAATAACCGGGGTTTTACTCTTAACTCACTAGGAAACAATTTTCAGATTTGAAAATTAGTCACATAGATTTTCATGTGAAAATTGACATGGTATCAAAGATTTGAATTTGAAGAGAAGGGGATCATATTGAGAAACATTGTTGGCTACAACATTGGAAGAGTGTTGTTCTTGTTCCGAGAAGGTCAAAATGGTGAACACATTAAATCTTGAGGATAGGTTGGAAAGGGAAACCAACTTTCGGGCTTGGAAGACAAGGGCTCTTCTTTTGTTGGAAGAAAATTACCTCAAGGAGTATGTTGAGAGTGTGGTTGTAGCTCCTACCGATGCACATGAATTGACAACACACAAGAAGAAATAAGTGAAGGCCAAGTGGGTGTTTCTAGAATACGTGAAGGATCACTTGGTTCCTCACATTGATGAGAAGACATCTACCAAGGAGATGTATGATGCTTTGGTGGGTCTATACCAAAAAAATAATACATGCAGGATGCTACATTTCAAGCACCAGCTTCAAATTGTTAGGATGGCCAGTGAGGAAACAATTTTAAGCTACCTTATGAAGATCACTCAGATATGATATCAAATTGCAATTATTGGTGAGATAGTGAAGGATGTCGAGTTGGTGAATGTAGCATTGAGAGGTTGTTGGCCCTTGACCAAGTTTTGAGGAAACCTTGGACAGTTGGCTCACTTTTGGACTTTGACACATTGGTCGAGGAAGGAGTTCCCAGGAGGAGATGAGATTGCAGATCTAACTTATTTTGTTGGCTATGTTGACCCAGTAAGGGGTTATTTAGCGTTTTTGTAATGGGTTATGGGATTTCGGCCCATGGGGTTTTCCCATGTTTGGCCCTATTGTAAGGGTTTTTAAAAGTATAAATAAAATAAGAATGTATGGTAGAAGTAGTGTTTCTTTGAGCTAAGTGCAAGCAGTTGAATGGATTTGTGCAAGGGAATGAATGTGTGTTAAGGCTTTGTTCTTGATAGAGGGTGGCTTTGTGCCTTGACCTAGTTTTGAAAGGAGGATTTGGTACTCAGTGCACAAATATCCTATTTGGTGTGAAGCTCAAATATGTGGCTTAGTGCACAGGAGTAACTGAATGTAAGAGATTGATGAATAATAAAGAGGCGAAGCGGTTGGTGGACATAGCCCCACACTGGGTTGAACCACGTACATCTTGTGTCTTATAGTTTTATTTGTGCAATGATTATTTTTGTTATGCTTTGCTTAGTGCTTAGATTAGATATGTAATGGACACATATATGTTGCTTTAATGTTTTTCTTATATTAGAATGCTAGACCTGATTTAGACCGATAAGTGGTTGAAGTTCTTAATCTTTGTTGTTATTGCGCTATATCTACCTTAGATATGTTCTGCGTTTTTAATAAGGTGAATAAAATAATGTATGTCACTTCCTAAGAATTAACAAAATACCCTGCGAAGTGTTATTATCACAGATATGTGTCCCATCTTGGTTAAAAACACCTGCATCCTATAACCCCCTCTTCTTCTACCTCGAGTGAGACTTCGCCTGCCTCGTAGGTGTTGTCGAAAGGGCCAGTAGTTGGGTTTTTTTTTGGTGTGTTGTTAAGCATTGAACCCTGGGTCTTCCCCTATGCCAAAAAATGATTTCGTTGTCAGGACCTGAAACTGTGATTGTTGGGAACTGAAGTAAACAAAAAAGAAGCTTTGTGTGTAAATCTACTGCTGAAGTGTGCAGTACTCTACTTGACTTGTGAAGCTTGGTGCTAAGAAAGAAATCCGATTTCAAGAGACAGATAATATCTTAAAAGAGGTAAATCTTTGTGCTTTGATAAGAGTAAGATAAGTGAAATTTTTTTTTTTTGAAAACATGAAGCTAAGTATGTTTAATAGATTATGTCCTAGTTTGAAGGCTAGGGAATATTTGAAAGAAAGAGTTGATTTGAGTAAATTTAATGGAAATGAGGTCGAGGATTGTCCAAGGATGATTGCTAAATTTGAAAGGATGAACATGAGACAAGCAAACTATGAAGGAAGTCAAGAGACTAAGGGCGTGTTAGAGAAAATACCAGAGGAAGTTCAGACTACATTAGTACAGTTGAAAGAAATGATGGATGTTCATAAAGATGTCAGTTTACTAGAGATCCTAAAAGTAAAATAGTGCATAAGTACAAGAATATAAGACTTCGACATAAACTCTGTCTTGGATGAAGAAGCACAAGTGAATATTATGATAGAAGAAACTTGGAAATTTTTGGAAAATCCTATTGTGATACCCTTGTTGGGAAGGATAGTCTTGTTTAAGGGAAAGATGATAACCCTATGTGGAAGAGTTACTAATGTACCTATTATTGTTCATGGAGCATTGATTGAAGAGGAATTTGAAGTCATTAAGTTTGTTGGGGACAATGCCCCTTTCCCACTTTTACTAGGTAAGCCTTGGATTGAGAAGGATCAGATCAGAAGGAAAGTAGAGGAAGAAGCTACAGAAAAGAAAAATCAGGAACCAAGGGATTTCATATCTAGAAAAATAGACCGACTAATAGAAGAATGAGAGGATAAGTCGAAGTAATAGAACAAAGTAACAACACAAGAGGGACATAAGGCAAGAGAATTAACCATCAAGGTTGAAATAATGAAAAAAAGTTTGGAGGACCTATCTACTCAAGAAAGAAGTATATCCACTCAAGAAGTATTAATAAAAGGAATATTAACTTCAGACCCTTTCAGGGCACATCAATAGTGTGAAGCCACTGCACCAGGAGGAAATAGGAATAAAAATGGAAAGAGGATTCCAGAAACAGTTAGAGAAACACAAATCACAGGGAAGAAGGAAAGGAAAAAAAATAAAAAGAAATCTAAGTTGGAAAAGCTACAAGAAGCTACAGAGACCAGATGGAAGACTTCACAGACTAGAACCTCACAGAATTTGAACTGTGTTAGAACATCAGGACTGCGCAAAATGGGACTTCGCCCTGGCGAAGCTATATGACCGTTGGAGGCACTCCGATCGTTAGAATGACGCTCTGGAATGGTTATAAAACACATTTATGGACTGATGGGCCGCTTTTGGGACATTGAAACCATGCCATAACAGACATATTTACATTGACGAAGGCATTTCCTAGTCATTGGAAGATTCGTTACGATACCCCGCTTATTTAACTCGACGGACGCTGCACCGGGACCACGTTTTTCTACCCGTGATTGACTAAGCTAAATAGATAATTTTCCAAGTCTCGAGTTGTGTTATCTGAACTAGACCTCTCTTTTCCCTTTGTCTACCTCACCTACCCGTTTTTCTTCCCCGACCTGTCTGTTTAAAACTTAGAATTTTGGGCGAACCTAGTGAATTAGAAAAATCTGTCGAGGAGGTCCTTAAGAATCTAATGGTTGAAAGACCGATATTTGAAGGTGTCTAGGCGTCATCGACTAGGGGACTGTAGGCTTCCCCTTCGACTGGACGTTGTTCTAGTTGTGTCAACCCAGGAAATGAACAATGAAGTAAGCACCATGGTGATATGGCTTATGCGAAGAAGATCATGTATATCCTACCCGAGTATATCCCACCTTTGGTTGGAATCATTAACCATGATAGCATCCCATGATATTATGAGTACATCGTGTTCACTGCATACATTCCGAAAGGAATACGTGTAGTCGTGAGTCATTTAGGACAGATCCCGCTACTGAAGAACAACGACTTCAATTTAGGAGACATGAAGAACTACGCTATGTTAGCACCCCACTGCTACTTGGCGAAGACAACTGAAAAGAAGCCTCACCTCATCTCCCAACCATGGATTAAGGAGTTGGTGCAGTCCACCGTGCTGAATGTGATGAACATCCCCCATTTTGGCCGCCACCAGGAGGTTAAAGCTTGCATTAAACTCCTCCTATCGTGTTATTATGGTGGATACCTGTGGATCAACAGAAGGATTAATGTGGATCCGACGCTGATCCACCAGATCACGGGCTTGAGTGTGAAGGGACCTTATCCTTAGCAGTTTTATCCAGGGAAGGATTTGGACCATTCCTTGGCACAATGCATCAAGGAAGCTTACAGAGAAGTCAAAAAAGGAAAGAGAGGTTACAAGGTTTCCTCTATACAGGATGGTGTAGTGCACCTCTCTTGCCAACTCATAGCTGGCAATATCGTAAGGAATAATCTCCCCACACAGGTCACTGGGTTTGTGGTGGACCTCTGATTTGGATTATTTTCGGCACGAAATGAGAGCAGAGATATAATAAATAAATGCACAGAGATATCGCATATATCCAATAATATAACAAAAATATATTAGAGATGCAACCATAAACATAGAGATACATTTATACAAGATTTCTATTAATGAAAGAAATGTATAGAGATTATAAACATATAGAGTGAAAGACTCGCTAGAATGGTGGTAGCTTATCTCTGAGAAGAGATGTGATGGCTACTCACATTCGTAAGAAGATGATTACAATGAGGCTCTAAAGCCATTTTTACAATAAACAATAATGCCAAAAACCTAACCCTAGGAGATGAAGCGCCAAAAGTCATGTGGGCCCCATTTGGGTAAGTTAGTACATCAACTTCCTAGGGTCGTAATTTTTGCATACAATCTCCGTTTTAGGAGTATGATAGCTTGTTGGCAAGGTATATTTGAGGATATTCATTTTGTGGTCTCAATCATTCCTTCGTATATAATTGAGAACCTCATTCTCGAAAAACCTTCATTTAGGCCCTCAAAATGGCCCCAGAAGTTAAAAACTGCTAAAAATAGTAAATTGTTAAATTTGCCAGAAAACTATTTTGAGTCAGTTGAAAAAGGTGGGTGGCCACCGATATCCACTTGGATCAATCCTCCCCCCTTAGGAAGCAATGGTCTCCATTGCATTGAGTTCCCGGGGGAGAGGGAAAAACATTTGCTGCATCTTCATCTTGGTGAGTTGTTTGCCTTGTTGGAGACATCGTGTTGCTCAGTTTGTGGAAGTCTGTCACGAACCTGTTGAGGATGAGGTTTTTCAAAAGGTTAGGCTACATGAGAGGACGGTGTGCAGAAGGAATATTTGAAATTTTCTACAACCTTGTTGAACTGCTTCTGTTGGATAGAAGTTGCTTGGGGCGAAGCTATAGTGGTTGCAGTGTCCTTCTGTTCCCCTTTTGAACAGATTGTGAAGAAGATAAATTTTGCAGTATGAGATACTACCTTGCAACACTTTTTAGGTGGAACAGTAGTCAGAACTACCTATGATATTCTGTAGAGATGACCCCACAAAGAAACAATGACACTGCGAGGTCAAGACTCATAAACAACATGGTGCTTCCACATATATGGTTGGCCCAAGAGAACATCATAGACATCTGGTGGGGAAACATCACATAATACCTCATCCTTGAAGGGATGGATGTCATATGACAATCGATATTGTTGGCTGACACAAAGATATCAACCTTGGCAAAGCCACCCGATGTTGTATGGATGCGGGTGTGGTGTTGTCGACATTCCCAACTGTTTGACAATCTTTGCTGAGATGAGGTTCTTCTGGATTCTGCTATCAACAATAAAATGCAGCAGGGTCCCCTTCACCCACATCTGTGAATGAAAAAGGTGCTCTCCCTCTTTAGGATCTTTTAGTTCTTTTGGTTGAATTGCTACGGTCGTGACAATAGCAGTGGGGTCTGCGTCAATGATCTTTCCTTTAGCAATATTTTCATAATCAGATTCTGAATCAGGGTTCGGCTCCTTATCTTTGATCTCGGCCACCAATGACTATTTTGAGCGACATTCATCAGTGTTGTGCCAGGGGCTTTTCTATAAATTGCACCATTTTCCGGTGTCCTTCTTTGTCTTCCTGTGACCCTTCTTTTCATGTGGCTTGGACTGGTTTTCTGGAGACTATATACTATGGTCGTCTTTGTCATACTTTGGTTGTTTCATATTTGCAGACCCGAACTCCTGTTTATTCTAGTGCTTAAATTTTTTCTCGATTTTAATAGCATATCGATAAGCAACACCTAGTGATGAGATGTCCAAAAAATCCATTTCAGTTTGGATGTCTCTTTCTAGAGCCCCACGGTATTTCAGAACCAAATTTTGTTTGGAGTCTTTGATACCTAGCTTGGTGTGCAAGGTATGGAAGGTATTGGTGAACTCCGAAACTGTTTGGCCCCTCTCTTGCTGCAGTGTGGTCCATTTGATGTACTGGTCCTCATAGTTGTCAACAGGGTAATATTGTTCCTTTACCGCATCCACAAAAAAATCCTAAGTGGGCTCGGCCCCATATATTCCAGACTCCTCTATGGAAATTTTCTCCTAGTAAGTTTCCCACCAATGTTGGACATGAGGGAGAGCTTTAAGTAGTGCGAAGGTGATCTTTTCTTTATCGGAAAAATTGTGAACAGAGAAATAACCTTCTAGTGGAGTTAACCATTTTTATAGGGCTTATGCATCTATCTGTCCTTCAAATACAGGAATATCAAAATTAAATTGTACCTTGAAATTGGAGGTGCTTCCAAAGTGGCTGCTTGATGAATATGTGCCTCTTGCTATCGGCAGGCATTGAAGGATGTGGGAAAAATTCTCAATCATTTCGTCCCTCTGTCGCGTGAGAGCTTGCTCAAGCAACAGACTGATAGGATCGTCTGCTCCATCGTTTTTATTTTACTACGCCATTGAGGGTTTCTTGGGTGTGTGAGAGCAATTGTATTCAAGAGAGACAATCTCAAGACCCAAATTTCTATACTCATACCTCGTTGGGGACATGCACTGAAAAAACGATCAAGAACAGCCTGCTCGGATACCACTGATCTGGATTATTTTCGACACGAAATGAAAGCGGAGATATAATAAATAAATGCACAGAGATATAGTGTATATCCAATAATATAACATAAATATATCATAGATGAAACCATAAACACATAGATACAATAATACACAATTTCTATTAATGAAAAAAATGTACAGAGACTACAAAAATACAGAGTGAAAGACTCGCTAGAATGGTGGCAACTTATCTCTAAGAAGAGATGTGACGGCTACTCGCATTCACAAGAAGATGATTAAAATGAGGCTCTGAAGGCCTTTTTAAAATAAATAGGAATTCCAAAAACCTAACCCTAGGAGATGAAGCGCCAAACGTCATGTGGGCCCCGTTTGGGTAAGTTAGTACATCAACTTCCTGGGGTCGTAACTTTTGCATATGATTTCCGTTTTAGGCGTATGATAGCTTGTTGGAAATATATAATCGAGGAGATTCATTTTGGGGGATCAATAATGCATTTGACTATAATTTAGAACCTCGATATCGAAAAACCTTCATTTGGGCCCTCAAAATGGCCCCAGAAGTTAAAAACTGCTAAAAATAGTAAATTGCCAAATTTGCCAGAAAACTATTTTGAGTCGGTCAGAAAAAGGTGGGTGGCCATCGATATCCACCTAGATCAACCTCACAAGAAAATGTGTGGAGGGCATGCATATGACCTGGGAAAAATACCTCATCAATGATTTGGAGAAGGATTGTCGCGAAGCCCATGACTTGGGATATGAATTCCATTACATCTAGCTGATCATTTTGATCTCATTTGTCACTTGGAAAATTCCTGAAGGAGCCACCTTCCTAGGGATCGAACCCTTAGAGACATTGGCCACTCAGTTTTCCACCTTATGGTACACCAATGATATGACGAAGCAGTGGCAATCCAATGTCATGTTTCATGCATACTGTCAGCAGTTGAAGGTTGCCATTGAATCATTTCTGCACATGACACCGCACATATTGCACCAATACCGACCAATAGAAAAGTTCCATGCATATCTGCATTTTATCTATATCATTGCGCGTTGAGATGAGAACCAGGAAGAGTTATAGTCGTACTACAAGCTAACAGATGAAGACATGGAGAAAATTACGAAGGAGTGGTCGGAGGAGTTTCTTGTACCTATCACTAATGCAAAAATATATGAAATTGACACCATAGGAAGACCCACAGTCACCCAGGTTGAGCATGTCAGATAGTCTAGTGGGAAGAAGAAGAAGAAAAAGCAAGAGGAATTCTAGGATATAGAGACTAATGAAGAGGACAATGCTTCTAAAGATAATGGGTCTGGCTCGCTCTCTCAGAGGAGGAGAAGATGAAGAAGAGGGACAAGGAGGATGGGATGAAAGAGAAGAGAAAGGAGGAAGTGAAGCTACACCACCTGAAGACCCCCCTACTGGAGTAGTCACACCGCAGAAGAGGAAGGCTTCTATGAAGAAGCCTTCATCCTGGAAGAAGACATGCGTTAATAAGCCTCAGTTGGAGGCCACACTCATGGAGGACAATATTAGTTTGGCTCACAGAGCTATGAAGGACACTTTCGAGGACATCTTGCAGAGATATATAGAGACGCATGAGGAGCTATATGGAAGGATCGAGAGGGAACTGAAGGAAGTACAACAAGTTGTTCATTTGGTCCGTACATTACTGTTGGCAGCCAATTAATTTTTTTTAATTACCCTAAAAAGCTGCCTACACCTATTGTCTTCTAAACGACAAGTCATCGTCGCATTTTTTCAACTAGACATTTATCTATTTCTTGCGACAATTGCAGTTTGTTTTCGATTCAGTTTTCACAACTGAAAGTGTGAAAACCACTCCATCATTATTTGGACTGTTATCATCTTCTCATTGATATTCTGGAAAGCACCTACCCTTTGTTTGTTACTTGGCTGGAATGATCTTTTCAAACTATGTCCATTTCATTTTGATTGCGCAAGTCGATTAATAAGCCATTGAGCATGAAAATTTATTGACTACATTTGATCCTATAAAGGTCATGATTGATTTTGGTCTTATATGCTTTGATCCTTATTGCTATGAGCTCTTGACTTATTGATTATATGAGATCTTTTGTTGCAATGTTCTAAAAAATTTGAAATATAAACATTTGACTATGCAACAAATGCATTGGTAATATTATAAGTTTGATTTGATATGAAGTGGCAATGATTTGATTTTTACAAGGCGCATTGATTAATCTTTTGGGTTTCGATCTTATAGTTTGAATCATTGCTTGGTGCATTGTTTTGTGAGTTTGATTTTACATTGAACGATCATAGTTTCAAACTATACATTTGTACGATTGGATTAACATTGGTTTAAATGTTTGTTAATGATTGATACGATGGTGTGTTGGTTAATGTTGCATTTCATGTTGGATTGAACTATACACTTGGCGCATGAATATAACATATGGTGTTGGTTCTACATTTGATTGATGGCACGTTGATATGGTTATACACCGATTGGGGTTGGCCGATTAATGTGTTTTTAAATGTGTTGATTACTGATGGAACAACGCTTTACTTAGCCATTAATACACTGCATGGCAGTGGTAATCCCACCACCTTCGCACGCATTACATTGATTCATTCCCCTTTGAGCACTTGCAGCTGTTAAGCCCTATCGTTTTATCCTACATTTTGTATTGTTCAAACCAAACCCTCCCATGCACAGAAGCCATGGCTCCTGTCGTAAGGGCCGAGCCCAACGGTTGCCAAGCACTGCTGATGTTTGATGGCACTTGTAGCGACTTGGAGGAATTCGGGTGGCTGTCATTCATAAGGAAATTCGATGGTTATAACCCTATCGTGGCCCGACAATTCGTGTTATCATTCGATGGCTGCCGAGCCAAAATTGGAGATGTGCAACTAGAGATTAATGAACAATTTATAAGCTCGGCAACCAGTCTGCCTGCTATAGGACAGAGGTGGTTGAAGACTTGTAAATTGGAAGATGTCCCATGGACATTGCTCTTCCAATATCGAATGATGAAACCCTGCGACAAAGGATGGCCTGCAAAAATGTTAAAACAACGTTGGCACGACCTGCTAATGATAATCAAGCAATTCGTTACTTGCGAGGGCAGGTACGGGTTCGTTTTCTTGTTTCACCTTCATATATTGATGGTTTTTATTGGTTTTGAACTAAATATGCCACACTACCTGCATAGAAGTCTGTTTAAGATGGATAAAAGGTTCAAACGCAGCCAGGCCGATACCAGTCTCTTCCATTTGGGGTTAATTAAAATGATTATGGTTTATGAGTTGGGGTTACGTCGTGACATTTGGGGTGATTTTCTCAGTCGTAATGGCTTTGAAGAGTCCAACCCATCGCAGGTTGATAAACCTATGGTGACCGAAAGAAAGCCTACCCCTGTGCCTTACATCGTTTTTCTACCCAAACCTCTACCCGACCCACCTACGGACTTGCCCATGTCTGTCACCAAACAGGTCGAAATTGTTAAGCCTACAGTCAATCGACCTAAAGCTAAAGCTAATGCTAATTCTAAAGGCAAGAAAAACGCTCCGTTAATCTCTTGCATGGCGAGAAATAAACCGAAACCCTCTTCCAATCCTGAGCCTATCATGGTCAGTGAAGATTCTGATTCAGAGATTGAATGTTTTCTCGCAAACGAGTATCCTTACTCAGAAGGCTTGTGTGAAAAACCTCCTTATGATTTTGTCAAGAATTTACCACCTTGTCTGTGGGATGATCCTAATTTTCCTGGCATTGAACTACCTCATGGAACTCTCGGTGACTCATCGAAACCCTCTGCTGCTCAATCAGCTGTTCCACCATGCGATCAGTATGGTTTATGGTTGGAGAGGTACTACCTAGACATGCCGATGTTGCAATCCAGAATCCATGCTTTGGAAGACCAAGTGGAAAAACTCACCGGTCAGAACATCAAAGGGCAACCCACTGACAAAAAGCAGCGAACTACTGGTTCAATTCTATTCAAAAATGTCGAGTCGGCTATAGCAATTGTCAATTCGAAATTGACATAGCCTCAGCAACCGCGCTGGTATAACTTTCACTCATTTATATGGCGCATTCATAAACTCTGTGTACATTATTGACCTGCTATGTTACATAAACATGCACTGATGTATATGATTTGATTTGTTAAATCGAATTTCGTTATCGTTTAAGTTTTAGTTGGATTTGGTTTTGATTCTAGTAATCATATTCTAGATTTGATTGTTTTGAATTAGTTACGATTGAATGCTCTATTGCATCTATTATAGGAAAGTCGTTTTGCATTTCAAATTTTGAAACACGATCTATATTTTTGATTCGAATTGGTTATGATGTACATAAACGATGGTTGTTCTGTTACAATTTTATCCGAGTATGATTTTGACCAACCCGGATATGATGTGGATTTTGTTTAAAAAAAGGGTTTTGTTTTATAGAATGAATTGATACAAATCGTAACAGTTATGTGAAGTCCATCCAGTCAATTTGCTGTGGCCCGTTGATTAAATCGACCCTGTTATCTTTTGAATTGGAATAACTATCGATATTCAGTTACGAATGGATTTGTAAAACGGAAATGATTATGCACAGGATGATGAATTTTTCTATAATTGGCTCAGTCCCGATTTTGTTTGATTGTTGTCAAGCTTATGGTTATTGATACTGTTGTCACATCCAACAATTGAAATCGATGGTGATTTTTGGTCATTGTTGCTACGCATATTTCATTCCGAGTATATCGTGACAGCCTTTCTGTATTTGATGACAATAGAATGAATCTTATGCATAATCTACAGCTCGCCTATCTTTACTGTTGGTTGAAACGACATGAAATCTATGTTTATTGCTATAGCTGTAACAAATCTCTTCAATTGATATCGATTATAATTATGATTTCGATTCTGATTGTATTTGATTACTATTTTGGTCGATTATGGT
Source organism: Picea engelmannii (assembly GCA_009831015.1). Classification (NCBI taxonomy): domain Eukaryota; kingdom Viridiplantae; phylum Streptophyta; class Pinopsida; order Pinales; family Pinaceae; genus Picea; species Picea engelmannii. The sequence continues at coordinate 198,237 of ML812499.1, forward strand.
TGGTGATTACGATTACATCGTATCTCATGTGACTCGAATCAATGCTTAATTTTGTTTGATACAAAACAGGCATGTCAAAGATTGACCATGTTTTATGGTGACTAAAATAAGAGCATTTCGTACTTTGGTTTGATTGCATTTTTTTTTTATATTGTTTAATCTAAATGATAATTTCACTTGAATTATTAGTAATTCATTTTGATGATGAAAAGAAAAATTAAATTGGATCTGATTTCTTTTAAGATTTTATTTGATTGCTATCTGATCCTGTTTGCTATTTTGACTAGCTACATAATCATATAATTTTGTAGCTAAGTCTGAGAAGTCAATTTTTTATTGTTTTCTTAATAAAATATCCTTCTAATTTGATCTTTGTGTTCTATTGTAGGCAAATTCAAATTGGCAATAGATATGATGAGCAGTTAGGGGATGTTTTACAGATTCTACTTGCATTTTATTTCCTTAGTTTAGGTGATTTTGGGATATCTCCTAGATTGTGTAAAACTATTTGAGATTATCCACAAGGAAGTTTTACCTTGTGAAGAAACCTATATATACTTATGATTTTTGTAATAATCATCATCCTCATTCATGGGAGAACAAGGATATGTAATTCTGATACAAACTGGAGCAGAATTGATGTTTTGTCATAGCTTTTGCTTTTCAATATATCAACACTTTGTTTCATGTTTTGTATATCACTTTGCTTATG